>JAPMOB010236732.1:0-11391 GCA_029875015.1 Lepomis gibbosus
CCTCATCTCATTTTATTAAGCACATAGGGCTACTTTTGGTATCAATGATTTGCCTTTTGTGATCACAAAAACTGGCTTAGGTCTATGACACAAATATAAATGAATAGGCTATGAAAACAATGGACTGCAGGCCTTATGTAAGCCTAATAGTTTGGTTAGCACAGTTTTAGAGGGGGTTTACTCCATAGGGGATCAAAATTCTGAAAAGTTATAGTTTAGAAAGGCTACTTCAAATTGTACTTGCAAATTAGGCAGTTGTAGAAGGCCGCGCTTTTTATATTCACTTCCCTTTCACCAGAAAAGTAGCGTGATTAAAAAAAAAAAAAAAGAGGCCAAACGGTTATACAATCCGGGGAAGTAATGCAAACTTGTAATTGTAAAACTTGATAACCCCGTCAGGATCACTTTATATAAAACACATTGTAAACTTAGGAGCAGGTATCACTGTGGCTCCTAACAGACAGCTCACCTGTACGAGTTGCCTCCGTTCATGTAGGTCTGTGCTGCAGACATTGCAGGGGGGTACTGGAGAGCGGACAGGTCATACCGGTGTAGCTGCTGTGTGTAGCCCAGCGCCTCGCCCTGCATGCCGGCGTACCCCCCGGTGGGGCCCCAGCCGTAGCTCTCCATCCTCGGACTACCACCTTGGCCTTGCGCCGCCGCCGCCAGCAGGTTCCCCGCAGACAGCGGGTACTTGCCCACCTGAGTGTCCTTTTTAAGCAACGGCTTTGTCTTGCGGCGTGGCTTATACTTGTAGTCGGGGTACTCCTTCATGTGGACTGCCCGGAGCCGCTTGGCCTCGTCGATGAAGGGCCGCTTCTCGGCGTCGGTCAGGAGTTTCCATTCGGCGCCCAGGCGCTTACTGATCTCAGAGTTGTGCATTTTGGGGTTTTCCTGGGCCATCTTGCGCCTCTGACCCCTGGACCAGACCATGAAAGCGTTCATGGGCCGCTTGACTTTATCCATGGGGTCGCCTCCAGGTGCGCATGCCGTTTTGGAGCTCGGGTGAGAGTTTCCATTGCTGCCCATGCTCCCGGTCATGTTGCCGGTGACCGGTGACATACCCTGGGAGGTCTGGTGAGACAGAGGCTGGCCGGTCGGCTTCAGCTCGTGTTCCATCATGCTGTACATGTTGGACAGAGTCCGAAAGTGAAGTTAAGCTGACTTAGAAACTGGTCGAAGCGCACAGCGTCGCGTCCACCTGGCAGGTTTCCCTACAGGTTTAACCGGGAGCGCCGGGTGATCCGAATTAACTAATTACTCACGACGCACCCGGGAGACACACCAGAAGGCAACGGGCGACCAGTTTTTCTTAAATTATAAGACTGACTGGGGCAGTCATTAGGCTACTTTAATAGGCTACTAAAACACACTGAAGAAAAATCAGCGGCTGCCTCTCCTTAGTGCTTTGGGTTAATTCTCAGCGGAAAACCACTTGTTGTCAGTCGGCCAGCTCTCACACTGAACACAAGTGCCTGCTCACTCCAAAAGTTCCCCTGTTCTCGTGCAGTGAGCCGGGTGTGGACCAATGGGAGAGCGAAGAGCTTCAGCCCGTGCACGTGCATTTCCAACTGAAAAGACACTTGTTGATGACGGAGGCGGGGACAGGAGAGGCATTCCAGGGGAAACAAGTATCTTAATAATCAATTATAATCAGCTAGACTGATCAGATGAAAATCGGATTTTACAAAAAAGAGAGTGTTAAAATCAGCCCAGTCAGTCCTTTGAACCCACACAGACGTCTGTCTTTAAGCACATCTATAGTTAATGAATTTACTTTTTTTTAAATACGAGCTAAAACTACAATATATAGGCTACTAAAAGTAAAATAATAGTCAAAGTACTGCCTATGCCTATTTATTGTAGCCTAATCACATTACAATTTGCAAAAATAAACCCAACATCACCTATTAGGCTATTTTAAAATAATATAGGCTTCTTGTGTTGGCTATTTTTCAAGAAGTCCTTGAATGATTCCCACATCTTTTCAAAGTGCTTTCCCTTTATTGCAATTTTTCCATAAAAGGCGAGCTTAGTAGATTTAAAACCCAGGCAAAGCATGGACACGGGCATTATAAAAACCAGCAATGGATACATTTTTTAAAAAAAAGTTTATGATGTTTTCGCCATTCTTACTAGGACCCGCAGCGGGTGGGTTTTCTATCGCGTGCGAGTACATTGAGGTGTTTTAGAGGTTCAGTATGAGCACACAAGTGTCCCTGAATAACTTGTTAAGCTGGTCATGGGTGACATCTCTAGCCTGCGTCCAGGTGCCGTCTCGCTCCCTCTTCCTCTCCCGTCAGTTCCCACGCATTAGTTCAGCGTCGGCTGTGTAGTAGATGACGCTGCTTTCACATATTACATACAAATGATCCCGGCCATTCAAATTAAAGCAAAACCATGACTATCGCCCAGCATTCCGGATGACGTCATTATCC
Source organism: Lepomis gibbosus (assembly GCA_029875015.1). Lineage (NCBI taxonomy): Eukaryota > Metazoa > Chordata > Actinopteri > Centrarchiformes > Centrarchidae > Lepomis > Lepomis gibbosus. The sequence continues at coordinate 2,439 of JAPMOB010236732.1, forward strand.
AGACCTAGTTTCTAGTAGCACTCCCAACTCTGACTGACTTCAAACATCTCGTGAGTCAGAGTTGGGTTTTGTGCTTTTCATAAAAAGAGGAATATAACAAAAATCTTCTTATCTTCATGTCTGAATAGGAAAAAACATCCTGTATCTGTAGTCCTAGACCACCACATAAAAACACAGATGTTACATTGAGACCAGATTAACCCCTTTGAGGACCCACACACCATGCTTCTTCCCAGTTTGTCTGTATCAAGTTGTGTTTAGGTACCCATCAGGTACAGCATGGACTGCAGACTACGGCTTGCAATTTCATTATATTTTTTGAGTCCCAGAAGAAACCAACCAGTTTACAGGTTTTAAAACTAGGCTCGATGTTGACATAGCACCCTTCCAACTTTTATTGTGCTCAAGCGGTTCATATTTCTAAACAGATTTGATTTAATCAAATTACCACAAACCAACTGTCACCGACCTGCAACCTTTGGAACCCATAAGGGTCCTTATGGTTGTTGCCCGCTTTGCATGAATGGTAATCAAATGGTTACTATTTTAGGGCAAATAAAATTGACACAATGACTCAGCAAGGTGTGTTTATCTGCAGGCTATAGGCATAAATCTTCATAACGGTCATGGTGTCTCTTTTGTTCATTGACATGAGATTACAGTTCTCCAAACTTTGTGTTTTTATTTATTCCAAGATTATGCAAAAAAAACATCTGCATCTGTTTTTCCTCAAAATATTCCTCCCCCAATAACAGAGTAAACTAGTCCAACTCAATAAAAAAAGCACACTTTTATTTGTCCAACTAAATGCAAATAAAATGCCTATTGTTGGTTCTTAAAGTCAAGCTTTTGAGAAGTCTGGCCCTCTTTTCATAGGGATGTGCTGAAGACATTTGCCTATATACGAGTGTTGATGACTCCCAGAGTCTTTGTTAACGGCAGTGTTCTCCAACACTACAAGGACCATGCTGTCTCAGCAAGTTAACTTCAGTGGTGTAGTGGGTAAATCCATCTGTTTGCTGTTTGTATTTGATAAGGTTGATGAACATGGTTTCATAGTTTGTATCAAAATATGTGTGTTTTGTAATTTGGAGTTTCAAAATACTGTAAAATACTTTGTGAGAAGTCTACGTTCTGCCTCTGATTGGTGCCTAATCAGTCATTTGCCCAGACTTGCAGAGGGCCGGTCAAGGTGTGAACCATGTAGGTGTAGTTTTCCATCATAACAGTTCCTGTTTAGTTTTGCTGTTCGTTTTAGTAGCCTAAGTTAAATCATTTACCAGTTTATATAATGTTAACTTTGTGAACCGAATGGTTAACGTTAGCTTGCTACTTTTAGCTTTTGTTAAGTTTTCATTGTTTGGGCACAAAGAAATTGTTTCAGAGTTTTTGTACAAAATTACATTATTATGTAACTTGTTAAATGCACACACGCGTGCATTATTGTCTCATTTTTGTGCTGCAACGCCATTAAACAGCATTTGGTCAAACCATCCACACCAGCTCACTTAATTAGGATACAATTATGAGTCATTAGCAAACATAGTTAAACATTAAACTGTTGGTCAATTTAAAATGAACCGTCATCAGGGCGATCACAGGGTTATGTGAATATTTGACCTTTTAACTGGTTGCCTGTGAGATTTATCGCGTGACTCATTAGGCAGAGATTAGCTGTTGCTCTCAAACATTGTCCAGTTAATCAGCTGAGTCAGTGTACTTGTGCAGTGATAGATCAAATAGGGCGATAGAAAGAAGGTTTGCAAAGTCATTTCATGGTACTTTGGGGAAGTCTTTTTTGTATTTTTTGAAATACAGAAATACAGTAGTTTATTTTGATACATGACATGACTGCTGTATTTTGTACTTTATTTTGAAACAAAAATAAATCTGAGTATTTGGCATCTTATTTTAAAATACATTTAGATGTATCTTCCCCAATCACTTTGCTGATCAGCTCTGAGATTCAAATATCCAACACTCCCGAGAATCTGCTTTGCAGCTCCCCTGAAAGTCAGCTGATCGGCTCCGATCATACTTTCTGAACAGCTGAGTGTGCCAAAGTTTTTGGTCGCTCCTCCAAGCACTGATCTCTGATACGCCAGATGATCACTCACTGGTCTACACAAGGAAATCAGTCTGTTTAAATCAGATGGATATACAAACCCGTGTGTTACTGCTCTTGTTGAAGAACAAATCTAGACTGGTGTTTTCATTGTAACAGGAAGGTTGATGAGAACAATTAGGGAAAACTGACTGAAATCTAGTGGCCATTCACGTACACAGGAAGCAGACTGTCTACTCCGCAGCTGCAGAACACAAAGTAGAACTGTGACAGTGTTACAAGTACAAAATATTTTATTAAAAATACTTAAACATAAACACTGTGAGTAGCATTGTTTTTTTGCTTTGCCTGACTGATAAGATTCAACCAGGAAGTCAAACAGTGTCTGGCCCTTCTGTGGTGGGCCATGCGTTTGTATAGAGGTTGTTTTGCTTCCCTGATATACAAGTCTGTGCATTCCTCGCTGCATTGGACAGCATATACTAGCTTTTCTTGTGTTTGGGTGTGCGGCCTCTAGGGCAGACTCTTGGTGTGTTCTTGGGTTTAAAAAACTTTGGGATGTGGTGTTTGTTTCTCTGATACAGACACGTATAAATCACAATGTTGCGTTCACTCTTCTTTTCCTCTCTTCCTGGATCTTGTGGACTTTTTCACTAAGGTCCAATTTAGATATCCCCAAGCTGTAAATGTCTCCTTCAGGTGATTATGCTCCTTTTCTTGGGCACTTGTTGGTGTGTTATTAGCTCGGTGGTGCAATGTCCTGATGACCCCTAGCAATGCTCCAGTGTGTGGTGCATTCCTCCTCTGAAGGAGTTCAGGGATCTGCTTTCTACTTCTTCCATGTATATGTTGACTAAAGTAGGAGATACTGGTGAGCTCATGGCACAGGCATGCTTCTGTCTGTAGAATACTCTCTTGTACTCAAAATAGGTGTTCTGCCAGTAGTTCACAAATCTGGTCTGGGCTGTGGTTGGTTCTGTTGTCCAGGGTATTGTCTTGTAGCAGACACGCCCTTTCAATCTACTGCCGCCATGGTGGGGATGCATGCAAACAAGAAGGTCGCGTCAAAGGACACCAGGGTTTCAGCTGGGTCCAGTTTCAGTCCTCGTACTTTGTTCGCAAAGTGAGTGGAGTTTTGGATGTGGTGAGGCGTGTTAACAATCAAAGGAGCTTGGATACTGGATAATGTGTTTGGCAATGTTGAAGTTGATAGTGCTGATAATGGGCCTGAGGGGGATTCCTTCTTTATGTATCTTGGGTAGTCCATATATGCATGGGATGGCTTCCCCAGGAGACAGACAGTGGTGACATGGGTCACGGGTGATATGTTTTCTGTCTGTAGTTGTTGTAGACATTGCATGACCTTTTTCTTGTATGCTCCGGTGGGGTCCCGCCTCAGTGCCTCTCATGTATTAGTGTCACTGAGTAGTGTGTTGACTCTGGCATGGTCGTCCGCTGTGTTTAGGACCACCTTGCATCTTCCTTTGTCAGCAGGTAGGTTAGTGGTGTTTTGATCCTTGCTCAGTGATGTCACAGCCTTCTTTTCTTGGATTTTAAGATCTGAAGAGGGGTGCCTTCATGTTTTAAAAGGGCTGCTGATACGTTCAGCCTGAGCTGTTCTGTTCTGTTCTTCTGTTTCTGTTAAGTTATTTTTCCTTCTGGCTGACTCTGTTTCTGTGATGGGGTCCACTAAAGCCCCTTTTCCACCAAAGTATTTTGAGAGCTGGTTCGGAGCCAGTGCCTACTCGCGAACCAGTTCTTTGTGTTTTGACAGCCAAAGAATCGGTTCTCGGTAGTGACGTCTGGGCTCACTAGTCAGTGGAAAAACAAACAGGCTCTGAGAAGGTTCGCAAGTTGAACCAACTATGAACCAACTTTAAACCAGCACCAGTTCTTTTTTGGTGGAAAAGAGGTATTATTCAGAACTGAACGAGCAACCAGTCCAGTTGCCCTTGATTTTAACTTTCCTTGGATAAGTATGACCTGGACGACTGACAGCTTTCACAGACAACCCTAACCACGCTTTTCAGATTTTCTTTGGTCCTGGATTGTTTATTTGCCATAACCTGATTTTACCCTAACCATGCTCTGATTGCCATGCACAAGTAATATGCGTTACAATATGTAGAATGCAATAATTTATCGTTGTTAATGAACATAATGCAGGGTTTGTTGAATTGTCCAACATCAGTGTTCCTGTCAGGTTGCACCTTCTTTTCCTTGCTTGATGCAAGGGGTCAATAGAGGTCCTGCTGTAGATACCTACACGTGTGTAGGTTGTAATTTTAAAAAAGTTCAGAATCACGTTTTAACTGTTGATATCACAACCCCAACCCTACACTACACGCATTGTATTCGCCGCAATAACTTTTCACTTCACTTTATGATAGCCTACAAAGTGATGTTGGGCTGTGTACATAAATGTAAATGCTCCGTATTTGTATAGCGCCTTTCTAGTCTTTTCGACCACTCAAATCTGCATTCACCATTCACACACATTCACACACTGAGCCTAAGTGCTCAAACAGAAACTAAGATTTGCATATATTCGTACAGCCGCCAGGGGCAATTCAGGGTTGAGTATCTTGCCCAAGGACATTTTGACATGCAGCCTGGGGGAGCCGGGGATTGAAATGCCGTCCTTCCGATTAACGGCCAACCCGCTCTACCTCCTGAGCAGCCGCCATACTTTTATAAATTACCCACATAACAACTGGAATCAAATACAGGTAACTTAAGTTTCACCTTCTCTCATTACTGAATAGGAACTGAATCCCAGTCACACACACAAACAGGTGAGACAGGTGAGATTTTTCAGCACTTCTCTGACAAATGCATGCATTTTCGTGTGCGAGCAAGTGAATGATGATGCATGCGTGCTGATTGTTCATGTCTGAGAGTGAAAACATGACTTGTGTCCTGCAGGTGTGTGTGTGTGTGTGTGTGTGTGACATCTTATCAGAGGAGTTTTCCTCTGTCAGTAGGAGTGTATTATGCAGATCTACTGTATGTGTGCATGCTGCAGGTGTGTGTGTGTTTGTGACCATTTGTTTGTGACTAATTGGGAATTGTGAGGCTCCAGTCTCCCGTTTCCATCTCCATGACAACGTGGTATGGAATCCCTTCCGAACCTTGCCCAATCCCTCCTCCTCCTCTCCGCTCCCCTGGCTTCCCACTTTCAAAAACAACTCACCAACGACTCGCACTCTCAGCTTTTCTTCATGTGGGTGTCAACTTCTGCGGCTTCAGATGGAATGGAATGGCGGCAGAGTTTTTCCTCTCCCTTTGTGTCCTCACGCACTCTTACTTTACGCTTATGTGCACGTGTTTGCGTTTTGTGATGTGTCGCATCAGACGCGCATAAAAGTCAACATGGCAGTGGGTTTCCTCCTCCCTTCCCGTCACCACAGAGCTGCGCTCTCTCCATTCTGTGGTGGCTGAAAATGTCCTTTTTCCGCTTGCTTGTCAAAGTTGGGAGAGGTGAAGTGAAGACAGCAGCAGCTTTCAGTCCTGTCCCTCGCCGTTCCCTCCCAACGCCACCCCCAGCTTTGATGAACAGAAATGGCCATCTTGTTGACCGACTAGGCTTTTGTTTGGCTGATTCTCCATTAAAATCCCACTTAATAGTAAAATGTGGGGTTTTGTTCACACTCCTCTCTACAATTCATTCAAAATCAAAGTCATTACCAAAATGTTGTTCTTTGGCTTGCATGCACATTTGAAGATATTTTTCAGGTAATGCAATATCAGTTTTTATCCTATTGAATTTAGTCACAATGGACTTTTTGGCCTCTAGTTACATGGTGGTAAACTGTAATAACAGTAATAGCTGATAATAAGGCAGTTGTGTGTGTTTTCCCAGTTTTGTGACACACACTGCCAGGGTGGGCGTGTCAATCCTAGTGTGGGTGTGAATGTTGCGCCTACTCTTTTCAGCTTTTATAGCTGCAGTACCACCTGTGACATAAAACTGGCAAACAAATCTGTCCCCTATTACGTGGGCAGCCCCTGAACAGGACACATAGGGAACATCCAAAGTCCCTTATTTGACATTTCCCCACTCCTTGCTCCTCGCTTGAACTGGAAGTTGTTCTGGCCTGCCATCTTGCAGGCCGTCCCAAAGCTCTTATTTGTGCTCCGAGGAGAGAGGAGGGAACTCTGAGGAGCCATGAGTGAGGATACATGGGAGCAGGCCTCACAGAAGCCTTTTACTGTTCAACACACCCATCGGATATCAGTTATTGAACGGACGCTGCAGCTGATCGTACTGACCTGATACGTCACAGCATCTCTGGAGTTTCATTCATTAAACCATTCGGTCACATGTGAGGCTGATCACTCCTGCATGTTGGCTTTGATATGAGTTACATCATTTCAAGTTTCCCTGAAAGATTTAGCCATGCTCATATTCTGGGTTCTTCAATAATGTCTTCACAATCAGAGTATCATTAAGTACAAATGCAGATAATGGATAAAAATATAAACACGTCCTGCTAGTAGAAATGATTCCTGTGTCTTTCCTGTGAGCAGAACACAGTACACAGTACATGGTGAATGCAGGTTATCATTGTTGATATTTTGTTACAGAGAGCCAGCTACCTGTTGCTTAGCGTCCATGCCGGTACAAATCTCTGCTTCTCCAAACTGGGGACGTGCTGATCACCATGTACTGCACTGACTATGGGTAAGTACCTCATAGACTTCAAAAAACAGTTTACAGGACTGTAAAACAGTCTTAAAACTGTTGACATCTTTATAAATCCTTAAAAAACAGACTTGACTTCAGTATACAAGTCTTTACATATCAACACTGATGAGAAAGAGGCTCACAGTGTCAAAATCACAGAGAAATAACACCCAGATCTGCAGCTCTGCCCAGCGTTTCAGCTTATTTTAACTTAATGTTCTGGTTTAACACATTTACAGGAAGGCCCTGTCCTTGCAGCTAGAAACATCATTTCTGGCACAAAAAAAACTTAAACCTCTTCTGCTTGCTGTTTGGTACCTACCCAGCAACAAACAGCAGACAGGCAAGAGCCAGATATTTTTTCTCAGGAGTTGCTGGAGACCAAAGCAGAGCGAAAAGGAGAGCGAATATTGAACTAACACTCATCAGGTGGACACAAATGCGACTTCAGATGAATGCTAATGTTGCTCTCGGTCTGCTGAGCAATGTATAAGTGGGCATTTAATCTGGTCGTCATATAGGCTTTAGAAACCGTGACAGGCTTGTGCCTGTAGATCCGTCTGTTTTGTTTTGGAGCTTTCTGCTCGGTAGTGGATAAAAATCGGTGAATGCAGCTTTAACCTAATTATGCCATATCTCCTGCTGACTCAAATGTGGACTCGGTCAGCATGTCAGAGCATCAAGTCACATGACTTATTTTAGCGTTAAAGAGCTTTGACAATGACATTTCCATTATAGCTTCTCATTCACAACAGCCACAAAGTAATGAGAGGATTCGAATGTTATGGAACTCACTGAGGTAAAAACAGTTTGATGGAAAGGAGGGAAAATCTGAATGAACAGAAATTAATTGGGATGAAATCAAGAAGTAAGGAGGGCAGCGGGGTGGGGGTGGGGTGTGGATTATAGGTTGAGAAAGAAGCAGCGAAGACAGGCAAATGAAAGCCACAAAATGAAGGAAGAAAGGGAGACCGAGATGGAGAACAAGGGAGGAGGAGGGACGAAAGGATGAAGGGATGGATGATGAAGGGGTGGGGTGTTAGAGTTCTGTGCAGGAGGGTGGTTTTGGGTGACAGGCCTCATTGAATAGACCTCTTTTCTCCCCTCTGCTGGCTTCTCTTCTCATGCAAAACAGGTCTGTTCAGCCTCCCAGCCATCCGTCACACAACAGAAAGACCATGGCAGGCCCTTTACGAGCCTCACACTCGCATAATCCCCCCTCCCGTCCCACACCACCTTCTCTCAACCCCACAATCCAGCACCCAACAGGGGGTGGAGTGGTAACAGGAGTGTGCATGTGTGTTGGGCAGTTGGGGGATGGGCATGGGGTATCTTGCCTTTGGAAGAAGGGCCACCTAGGCAGGACAAAAAAAAAAAAAAAAGCAGAGAGACGTAACATGTTTTGAGGCTGGATGGACGTCATATGGACGGGACACCGGGTAGGTTAGGAGGGGTTAACCTGCCTGGGATGTGTGGTGTGTGTGTGAGTGTGTTTGGGGAGTGGTTGTGGGTGGAGGGGTGTGTGTGGGGGGGGGGTGAAATAAATACAACAAACTCACAAGATTACTTTTGAAACTTTCAGCTCCCTTGACATCAGTATCAGGAAATATATAACCTGCTGGCCCTATGTTGTATGAAAAAAAGATGGACACAACTCTAACAAGCCAGTTCAATCCAAATAAACAAAAGATGATCATTAACAGACCCAAATGTTGCACAGAGCATCAAATTAAGGTCAGTGTCCTAGCATCCGTCAGTAGTAAAACAGTCATTCTTGTCACACCAAGATTTTATCTGTGAACTCCAGCATTCTCTGGAAAATGTTCAGCACTACATCCCACATTTAGAATATTTGGTATTACACAAACATGTTTCCTAGCTGCATTTTTAAAAATCCTATCGTATCTTAGACGATAATTTAGCTATTACAGAACCTCACTAACTGAGGTATGTCCAAAGTTAGGAAATCTAGTTTTGGACGGCATAGACCCTGTCCAAAATGCTAAATAACTGCCAAAAATTGGCAGCCCCACTGTGATTAGGTCTGTATGACAACTACATTGAAGATAGGGAAAAACATGACAACGAAAATCTTTAGAATGAAAGGCTACTCAAACTGTATGATGACTATTTCCTGGACCATGTAACAATGGCTGTATATATTATCAACGTGGTGCGTCCATTCAAATCTTTATCCCGGG
>JAPMOB010236734.1:0-17970 GCA_029875015.1 Lepomis gibbosus
CCCCCACGTAACTTGAAATCTCTAGTGCTCATGACACTTGGATGTACATTAACAAACAGTGGTTCTGCATTGTGTTGAAAACTTATGATTATTCTGTCACTGGGGGCATGTCAGCAGAGTACTCATAACTCTTAAATTATGTATGTATAAATAGTTTTTGGTGCACAATGTTTTGGACAAAGTTCACTCCAGAATATTTATAAACTCAAGCCAGGACTGTAAAAATCATAGCTGTTAGTAGCCAGTTATTTTCGGCAGCTCTTCAGCACTACTGATTTACAATGGTATTGTAAATCAGCCTTTAGAATGTGTAATTATTGTGTAAATAAGTAAGTATAAGTATTAAGTAATGCCAATTTGTAGTTTTCCCATTCTTACTTTTTTCTTGCTATCACTTCCTGTCTCTCAGTCATATTGTCCAAAGCCCTGAGTTTCCCTTTTCTGTGTTTACTTCTGCCACTATTCATCACAGCATCTTATTTGACTGTCTTCACCATATTTGTTTTGGTGTTGTTGGGGAGCTAAGAAACACAACTGTTCCATCTCTAGTATAGCTGTTTTGTGGATAGTGTTAAACATTTTAATTTTATGTAAAGCACTCCATAACTGATGATTCTAAAGGTGCTCTACAAATAAAGATTTTTTATCCTAAATTGAATCCCACTGCACCTAGCACAAACATTTGTCTGCTTGGTTACTTGGATTTTGGATTTAAGCTGCTTGCAGTTGCATTTTGTAGTAGAAATATGATCAAAAGTCTTTTTAGCAGATGTACTTAAAAATTACCTATTGTGATATATTAAGTATAATATTTAGACTGAAACTCAAGAAAAGTAAAGAATAGTGAGTAACTGAGAAGCCCTGATGTGAGATATTTAGAGTGTGGATTAAAAGTTGAACATCACATGTTCCTTTTGATTTTTCCTTGGATGTAATTCATTTCTTTGTTCACCATGAGCCATGCAAAACTCCTCTGTGCTGTGGACTAATTCAACTCACTGCCAGCTATGTTCATCTTCTCTGTCTGCTTTGGTCGTCTCAGCCGTATGCCATGAAGGCTTTGACATCTGTGATCAAAGCCAGCAAATGGTTTTCACTTTATTAACACTGTGATCTGTGATTCCGCTGAAATTAATTACCTTACTTTGAGATTGTGGCACGTTTAGGTTTTTGCTCTTGTCAGCACTGTAGAAAAATGTTGCAATTAGTGTTAATGTAAAAGGATCTACAGTATGTGCCTCGTCAGTAAGTTACTCTGTTCAGCAGATTTATAATGTCCTCTTCACAACATGATTTCTCACTGTACTCTCAGTGCTTAAACACAGCTCATCGTGCATGCACAGCTGTGATGTCAGTCTTTGTGTGGGAAGCCGTGGTGCATGGAGTGAGGTGCATGTTGGGCAGTATGGGTCTGTTGTTGTCATGACAATCATCCTCTTGATAACTGTACAGCACAAATAGGTGATTGGGTGTACGTGAGGGTGTAGTTTTGTTCAGAAAAAGTCTCGTCTTTTTGCTTTGCATGGCAGGGCAGTTGTTAAAGCAGGGCTTAACTGTTGTGATCACCAAAATTTTCATAATGAGCAAAGTCTTCTTTCACCAATCAGGTCAGAGTCCTAAAATAATAAGAGCAAAAGGTGTCGGTTTAGAGCGAACCGACTCTCAAACCGTAGGTGAATTCCCGAGGGGACGACGCAAGGGTAGGTACCCCTCACTGAACTGCCATTGTGTATCTGAAAAGTTTCCATTCTTTGACCTGTTCAAACTCTACTTCATCTTGACTCTTTGCATGTTCTAAGTAGTCTACTGTGGGATTTCTCTTGTTTCCCAGACCTGTGGGTCCTTTAAGAGATTAACTGTGTGCAAACAAGAATCAATTAAACTGTACCTTAATACATTCAGAGCTACCCAAATAGGTTTAAAATATACTATGGGTTTCAGAGCTGTTGCATTAATCCAGTCTTATTTTAAATCCCAGCAGGAGAGGGGTGAGTGTGCACTTCATACATGGTGGATTGCACTTGATACAGTCACAACATGGGTTTTAAAATAAACTGTGAATACCACTTTACCTAAATATCCCCTCACTCTGAGGCGACTACTCACATGCAGTCAACCGCATACCTTACTAACATTTCTCTTTCCAAACATCTTTCTTTATGTATTTGTTTGCAGTTTCACATATTGTGCATCCAAAACACACGCGCAGTTGTAGCAGCCATAGCACAAAGAGAAAAACACTCGCATGGCACTGGAAAGTAGGAGATAGCTCTTCAAGAGGAAATTAAACAGCGATATGATCTAATGAAAGAGAAGCTCACATAAATGACCATATATGCGCTTCTGCTTTTGTACATACAGTATGTACTGGCAATGGCTGGCTACTTCATAAAACATGTAGTTTACTGATTGAATGTTTTAGTCCAACTGTATAGTGAGTTGCCATATTAGGCTCTGAAAACATGTTAGTTGTTGCATTGCACACAAGTTTGCATTGTGCATTAGTGTTTTTCATCCTGATTGTGATTAAGGGAAGCTGATTGGTTCAAACTACATTTACTACGACCAATTTTAATGTCCTCACACATACAAAAGTTGTTCCTACAAAAGTCACACCACCCTTTGCAATAGACAAGATCCACTTGTGATGAGCGTACCTGGCATTCTTTGGGTGATAGTAATTGAATGGATAAATGTGGGAAAATGCAAATGAACTGCAGAATATTATTTATTGATTATTTAATTTGTAAAGCAATACATACTCCAATCATTTGTTCTATTCTTTATCTACATTAGAAAATTAGAAAAAGTTCAGGATTTCACAAGATTATGATTACAGTTTAATTAATTCCACATTGCATACAGCTTTTTATTGCTAATGACCTTTGTCAGCCTGACATACATGTAGCTGAAGTGTGTGACTGACTGGTATGTGTACGTTGCTTCAGGAAGACCCGCTCCACTGGAGATCAAACCGCTGCCAGAATGGGAGGAGCCCTGTACGCCTGTCCGCTCGCCTGTGACACGGTCATTCGCTCGGGAGTAAGTTTCTGAAATGTTCAACACAATTTGTCATAATACTACATTTTGCTAACAACTAAGGGTATGTTCACACTACTCCACATTTTCTGTTAACCCTGTTTTTATTTTGAAGCCAAGTGGGGGAAGCTGTCTGAGGAGAGGCACTGTGCCCCACTTCTTATTAGGAAAAGTTTTCAAAGCTGAGAAAAATTAAATTTTTTCGAGGAGCACAAGGCGCAGGACAGTAAAAATAAATTGCTGCACTTCATCTCCAGGTGAATGAAGCACCTGATTTTTTTAAGGAAACAGCATTCATTGTCCTACATGCTAACAAAATATATTATCTACACAAAATATTTTTTTTTGTAGGAAAAAGGTTATTTGGTGTGAACATTCCCTTTTATAGTGCATACTATAACTAAAGATATAGGCACTAACACTTCATGCATTACTGTAGTCATTTTGTGACCAAAGTAGCACTGCTCATACAAACCGGTCTGGGATATACCTCAGAGCTACATTATACTGAATGTAGTTTATCTGGGATGAGGTCTATTTCTGTGCTTTGTGCTGCAGGGACTCTTCTGGCTGCAGTGGTTTATTGCTGTGGCTGTTATGTCTGTATGATATTTTGTGCTCAGCAGAGACTGTACTTGCCTGGAAGTCAGTGTGTAAACATTGTGAATGCTGCTCAGTCTCTCTAGGTTTCCAATGCCAGCGAGATCCCCGTCAGTGCATAGTACGGCCTCCAGCACTGACTCCGAGGACTGTGATGAGCATTATGTAGCCATGGACTCTAATTTGTCCACAGATGAACCAGTATGTAACACACAACTGTCCACTGATATAAGAAGTTGCATGATTACTACTTCTCAAATCACAGATAATCAAAGCTACAGAAGAAATGTGTTAAATGTTTGATTTTTTTTATTGTAATATGTGTTTTTTTTTTGTAGGGCTGGGACGATATGCTTATCTCCCAATTCATAACTATACTTGGGTGCTGATTCGATACATATTGCAATTCTTAAGTATTGCGATTCTAAAATACTGCAATTCAATTTTACAATTTATTGCGGTTTTTGTTTGCTTTTTTAACACTAGACCACGAATGAATCATAATGAATCATCACTTCAGAGACTGTATATTGTAAAAATATAAAATGGTAAATGAAAAACTTTTTGAAGTAAACTGTTCCATACAACTGTTCCTGATCATCGAGCTTGTACTATACGAAATTCAAATTTTAAAATTAGTTAATAATAATAATTAATAAGACACTCCATTCTGGATTCAAAAGTAAATGTAAAAATTGCCACAAAAAGAGAGAATCGCAATACTTAAGTTAATCTGTTTTTTATGGTTTGTTGAAACAATTTCATATCATTATTATATATGAAATCTACAGTTGCACATTGAATATAGGAGGGAGTTTGTGTGAGGCAGACAAAGTTTTCAGGGTACACCATGCAACCTAGAATGTTAAGCTTCAATTGTTATACAGAGAGAATTAGAAATCCAATTTCAAGTTCTTGCTCCTCTCTCTAAGGCATACATTAGTGTGGACAAATTACTGGTTACTGCAGACGGACTCCTCGCCCCTACAACTCTTTTCTTTGCAGCTTCCTCTTGTCCTGCTGCTCTGCTTTCTTTATTCTCTTATTATTATCTTTTTTTGTTCTTTTTCTTTTCAGGTATTGCATTCTTTAAAAAAATGTTTAGCCAAATTAATACCCTTACTGTAGTTCAAAAGATCCATTTATTTTTCTTACAGTTTGGGTATCATGTTTCATTTTGCTATTTTTCTTGCTGTAACAATCTGTTTGCTTTTGCTTTGATATTTTCTGCGGACTTCCTGTTCTTTCATCACTCATGTTCATTTCTTTCTCCCTAGTTCCTAATTTCTCTGGCTTCGTCCATCTTCTTTTTTCCTGCATTTTGTTCTTGACCATCTGCTCTTCTCTTTTTTTCCCCTCCCTTTGTCACTACTTCCTTCTCACTCTGTGTAGAGAGGAGTCCTTCTACTGCACAGTCCCCATCACCCCTGTAAAGAGGGAGGTGGAGGAACATGACACCATAGAGGAGGTGAGCAGGGTTGCCAGGTTAGACATGCATGGCCTGCCCTGTCAGAACACCAGGTTACTTGTTTCAGATGTTATCATTAGATCAGAATTTCAGCAAGTGCATAGTGCATTATTTGCTGGGCTGTTATTACTCCCCAACACTAGCTAGAAACCGTGCCTTGGATACACAGTTTGCAGTGATTTATATACCTTCACCTTCCTTACAATTAGTATTTCCTAGTTTCGTCACCATCCTCGTTCTAATAACTTCACCTCACTTGTAGTTAGAAATTAACACTACCTATAGGTCCAACATGTACCTCAGTATTGTCACAATACCAGAATTTTTTTTCAAATGCTAATTCTCTTTATCTTTGATGTTAAGACAACAAAAAGAAAGGAAAACACAAAGTAATGTTACTGAAGTCCTTCTTTATTCAATATAAAAATATGGAAAGAATCATAATGTAAACAATACCATATTATAAACTCTGAATCTGAACAAGTACTAAAGCCTTTTCAGAATTCAGATGAAACAATGATCTACTTCATCTAAATAGTACTATAATTCTCTACTTGCTCCATTTTTGAAAACGAGTTTACATATCAGTAAGTAAAATATCAGTCAAATCTCTTACAATCATAGCAAACATGTTGGTTATTGTGACAATGCCTAAATAAATAAATTGCATTAAAATATGAAATATGTTTATAAAATATTTGTTTTACTGTGACGGCACCTCAGTGTTGCTCTTCTGTCAATAAAAGCAACCTTTCCTGGCTTATGTAGAACATGAAGCTTGTTGCACCCTTGACTGCGGATGGTGGGAGCAGCCCTATGGTGAAGCCGAAAGGAGACAAACAGGTGGAGTACCTGGATTTGGATCTTGACCCCGGCAAGTCTACCCCACCTAGGAAGGTAGGAATACTGAGGTGCATGTTCAAAATTGGAGGAAGTTAGTTTACAGAAATTTCAAGATTTACCTTTCCTATTTCTCTGTTCTTTAGATGAAAAGCAATGGAACGGGCATGGCCGCATCAGATGAGCGTGTTGACTACGTGGTTGTGGACCAGCAACGGACACAGGCCCTTAAGAGCACCCGGGAGGCCTGGAACGATGGCCGTCAATCTACAGAGACAGACACCTCTTCCAAAGGACCCAAGTGACCCTGTTGTCCCTCCAAACCCCAAAACCACTGGGTCTTTAACACTAGTGTAGGCTCTGGTTTGTGCTTAGGGACGGTCCAGCTGTCACGTTCCACCTCCGCTAGATCCTTAGTGTGTAGGGGCAAGTGGAGCTCCGTAGCCACTCAACTGCCTTTAGTTTACACTGCTGTCAGGCCTAGGACAGCGCAGCGTGTACAGTTGTAGGAAGCGGTGTGAGCCAGGAATAAGCTGTATGCAGTATGAAAGCAGGTGGAATGACAGGACATGTCACCTGGGTTTTACTTAAACAGTCTCACGAACTTTGACCATTCACTGCCTCCTATATGATTAGATGTTTTTGTTCTGTCATTCACCTTTCAATGGCTGGTGGGCTGACCCGGAGTTAACATTTCCTTAAATTATAATGCTGTTTGATGTTGTTTTGGAGTGAAATCACTTAATAACATGGTCACAGTACTTTGTCGGTGCAACACTACTAGTTTGCATAGCTAGCCAACAGTGTTGATGTTTCAATTTCTCCTGTTTGAGCGGGGTTTCCATGGGCACTCTTCATAGGTCAGTTTTTACAATTTCATCGCCAAGTAATGGCTGAAACTGAATTGTGCCTAAGGCTAACCTCAATTCCCAATTTCGAGTATAATCCAGTACAACAGAATTTCATAGTTTTATTACTTTTTTTCTTTCAATGCAATGGCAGTTGAACTCGTTCATTTTACATTGTAACTAATTACTCAATTTTTTAAGCTTTGGATTTACTCAAGGTTTAATCCACTGAACATGATTTAATTTCCATGTACTTTGTATGTGGAGATGCTTCAATCTGTTGTAAAGGAAGTGCAAAGACTGTACAAAAGTGTTATGTATATAAACAGGAAAAGTGTCATTTATATAAATGGAATATCCAGTGTGTTTGACTCGAAGGTATGTGGATTCTGCAGGGTAGAATCCTGTGCCTGTCTTTGGTGGTATCAGGACTTGTGATTAATGAATGAATTACTGTGAGTTTTTAAAAGAACATGACAGGTTTTCTATAAGTTATGCAAAGGTAACAAACTAAGGCTAGAGAGAGAGAAAATCAGGTACTCTTTATGAATGCATACTAATACAATTATCCATTTTTAATTTATTTCTCAAGTTATTTCATCATGTGGATATCATGTCCACTTTTAGCTCAGTATTCTTGATTCGTATGGAGGAACATTTGCTAATGTCTGTTTAAATGCTTAGTTTGACAAGTGCGAGTCAATTAGTTTCACAAGTTCATTTATGTTCCTTATTTCTCTCTGGTCTTAGATTTAATTTATTTCAAATTGAACTGGCATACAGTTTTGGGAAATTGACTGCCTTGTGTAGTCAACTTGATATATCTTTTTTAGACAGTGAAAAAGTCTTTGTCTGCATAGATCTGTGCTTTATTAACCTGTGAACACTCACTCAAAGTCCCAGGCATGTGCTACCACAAGATAAAATCATTGCTGTACATATTTTTTCCCCCATCAATTAGATTAACATGTATCATTTCTGAAATGTGCCTACTAGGTCATCTTCATTCTTCTTCAGTCTTTCCTTATTGCAAGTCTTTCTGTGATATGGACTGCAAAACTGATGACGCTTTATCTTTTTTAACGAATCTCAACAGAAAATGTACATTTTAAAAGTGGACTAAATAAAATCCAAACTCTTATGCATGTGTTGTCTTTCTTCATTTCCATTATAATTCGGAAATCAAAACAGAAAAGAGAAGATGAAAGAATAGAATAAGAAGTAATTTAAAAAAAAACAACCTTAAGTTAAAGTAAGACTATCCTGTTTATGTTGAGTGTCTTTTGTTTTAGATTTGTTTTCTTTAATTCAGTCATATTCGAACCCTGCAAATAACCCTGCAATAATGCTACTCCTAGCATGACAATGTCCCATAGCAATAAATTATTATATAATCATTACCGTTTTGGTAAAGTATGACAAAAAGCACTTTTTTCTCCTTACAGTACACAAGTGAGTAGTGGTGCAATATAAAATGATTCTGTAGTTGGAGCATTATTTGATAGGTAATATTAGTCTACCAGAAAATGCCACCCCTGAAATGATGTTATAATACAATCAAAAAACAAATGATGTCATAATACTGTGAGTTATAACTTTATGGGACTGGAAAAGGGAACACATAGCATTTTTCGATAGGGCAGAGCGACTCTATAGACTCTGCTATCGATTTGCGCTCCGGTAGCATTTTTCGACAAGCATATATCGTCAGAACACCGGCCGCCATCTTCGTTTAATAGGAAATTAAGTCAGAACAGGGTTAACACATTCAAAGTTAGTTTACATAATGCTGCTAAAGGATTATTTTGTGTTACACACTTTTAGAAGAATCGGGAAATGTTTTCAGAACTGTGGTAAGTGTTAACACATTTTGGCGCAGTGTTAGCATTGTCTCAATAGTTAGCTAACGTTAACTGTTCATTACGGTAAGAAAAGACATTCGTTTAAAGTGCGTTAAATCTGACTCCAATGTAAGATGACTAACATTATTGATAAGTCTCTCATCATACAAACCTGTTTTATAACGTTAGGTGTGGTTTTTATGGTCAATAGTCGATATTTTCTAATTAACATGAACTCTAATTAACGTTAGCTAAATTAAAGTTAACAAAGGTGGCGCTGCAAGGTGGCTAACAGCGACCAAATTCGTTGATAACAAAGGTGCAAGCACTTAACACAATAGTTAATTACATTTTTCTATCAAAGAGGATTCATGTACAATGTTCTCCCATCTTCAAAGGCCTTATAAGTAAGTTAAGACAAATGTGGTTGGCCAGTAAGGACTGCGTTCATATAAAAAAACAACGCTTAACTGAGAGTGTAAATGTGTCTATTTAGGTTATCCACAAGTAAACATGCATGATTTATTGTTTCCATAATGTCAACATAATTGTTTAAAAAAAACACCACCCTTTGTGTTACTGCTTATGTGAAACACTTAAACCTGATCTGAACTTTCACACTGATCTGTGTGTCAAGGGAGTGAACGAGCGATCGTGACACATTGTCTTGTCAGTCACCAGCTTAACAAAAAAGAACAATGTCAACACAAGGTCCAGTGCTTATTGTAGAGAAGAAGCCTAGGTCATGTGGCAACAACTAAAATACACCTCCAGGACACAACTAAGCAACTCCATCTACTCAGGAAGACCACAAGATATAGTTAAAAGCTTGAGAAACACAAAGTAGGTTGTACCTTGTGTTGTAAAAGTTGTGTTCTACACTTTAGAGATGTAGCAGGGAGGGTAGTTTGTTCCTCCACTGCACACTACTGAAATACAGTAATTTTAATCCAACTTTCACACACATTCACTAGTTTTTGCTACAGCTGTCACTGTAGAGTTTTGATGCAACTCACTGTCTTGAGAGAGATGCCCCCAAACCAAAATCTAAGAATAGCAATTTATAGCATCAGTCACCTTGCACAAGAACCCAAACCTTTTAAATCGTTCCCTGTTTTTCATTTTACCCAACTAGACCACTAGATGGTGCTGGTGTTTGAAAAACTGGATGGTTCCGTTTTGCCCACACCCCTTTCATGCAGTCACGTCTATTGACTTCCTACTACCTGAGGCTCTGCAGTGCTGTGGCAGCCTAAATTATGTTTACAATATCTTCACCAAGAAGTTCACAGGCCGAGGTGCCGTACTCCAGGGTTACTGCAACAAGGCTCTGGATTCATGAGTTTGTGATTTAGATGCTTCAAATAAATAATATCTCAGATGTCCACATGTGGCTGTTTTCAGTACAGTATGTATGGTGAGCAGATTCACTGATGTTTGCCACACATTATCTGATTGCATGGTCTGTCCACTGGAAGGATGCTTTACACTTATATGCACTAACCACGGCTCAACATTCCCCTAATTGTGCATCCTAAAGCACTACATTTCAACCTCTATAATTTCAACACGCATTTATACAAAGCTGTGCGTCACAATGTGCTGCAGTCCTTCAGATAAAAATAATTTTTTTGCTAAATACAGGATTGGTTATTCTTTTAAGGCAATGTTTGTTACAGTGAGGTCCAGAGACCCTCCAAGAATTTTGAGTGGATTTCAGATATTTGCTGAGAGATAGATGGGGGTGAGGAAAAACTGCATTTAAAGTAGTTTAGATAAAACAGTACTTTTTATCATGGCTCACCAAAAAAAGAGCACAGTGACTCTGAATCTGAAGCTCTTTGCTTCTCCTTGAAGGTTTAAAATGGTCAAGAACTTGAACAAGTGTGATCTACAAGGTGTCCCATTTTAACTTTGATATTGGTGACGTATATGTCCTTATTTTCTTGTACTTGACAAGATATGAAACAGTTCTAGTGTATGATTTCCTCCGTTAGTTTACTCAAATGCAATATGGGCTGACTGACTTCATAGTTACATTCAATCCCATAAATCTGTAGTAGTCCACATCATGACACAAACTCCGTCCTACAGAGTACGTCTTGTGCACTGGCTGTATGTAACATTTCAATTTCTGCAGATAACCTGATTAAAGGTCATATTGGGGTGACATTATCATTGCTACTGTGGCAGCGGATTGTTAAACATCGCCATCGGGTTTGTTCAAATGGATTTTTTTAATTTCATGTGACTGTCAGGTGTGACTGATGGGATGACACATTAAATAACATATGGCAGATGACAGGTGTGGACTAAATTTTTAAATTACTATTTCTTCAGTGCTCATATTACTGAGGGAATGCTTGCAGTGTGAGAAGTAGATTACTAAAAATGTCATCATCTAGGCCTGTGCAGAGTAATATTTTTATCTTATACTTGATCATGGGGACCTGAAGAACATCTCCATCTGTGAACATGTCTTTAAGGCTGCTTATATAAAACACTTGATATATAATTGTCTTACAGTTATTTCAGCTATCATTTACTGCTTTCTTAGCTCTCTGTTCTCCTTCTCATTCTTATAACTGATTCTGATTTTCTTTCAACTGAAATGAAAAGTAAGAACCACTTGTCCAAACCCATTGTGAGAGTGGTAGATGGGTGGTTATAGACCTAATCCCATGAAACAATATGCTGGATATAAAATGTGGCAATGTCAGCATTTGAATTTAGATCGTGCAGATGCATTACAACGCATGTGAAAAAGTGTTTTCCTTCATTCAGATAAAAGCTTAAAAGCTGTTGTGAGAAAAGCATCTTAATCACCATCTGTGTCTCATAACAAGGTAATGTTTGACATTATAATACAACTTGAGCCTGCTCCGCTTGTTTACACGTATGCCTCTACCTACACAGGAGTAGCTGTGCGATGGTGCAGCCTGGGGACCCTCTATGCAGTATCTTTGGCAGCGTGTGAGTAATGAAGCAGGGAGAGAGTCTCTGGCTTCTTAACAGGGCCAGCAGAATAATTATGAGGCGAGCTGAGAGGCTGTTACTGGGCAGCAGGGAGCCTGTGAGCTTTATTGGGCCTATCCTGTCCCCTTGGACCTCTGCCTGGACTGATGGGAGCAGTCTGTAAGGTGGGCTCCGGTGCTGTCTTGTGGGGCCAGTTACAGAGGTACACATGTCTAAGGACAGCTTCTATCTGCTTCGGCCTAAATGTGGGTGGGAGCGATGGGCCAGTAAACCACGTTTGACATTTCCGTACCAATTTAGGGAACTGTGTAGTTGATGCTTAAAGTACTACATCATGCCTGGTTAATTAACACCATTAGTATGAGTGAAAAGTCAGCACTATAGACTTCAGTAAATTATGCAGATGCTTGTCATATTAATGGGTAACACGCTACGAGTGTTGAAAATGAACATTCCTCAAGAGACATACTTGCCCTAGTAGGCATCTTTGGGCTGGCAGTGCAATTAATTGATGTGGTAGTGGCAGCTGCATGTGTCCTCTGCTGGATACAGTTGCAACTAGTACACAACCGATAGCAAGATCAACATTTGAGAGCTTAAAAAATATGATGACGGTACATTAAACTATGTGACAAACACGCATTTGATAAAATGGTTGAAGAAGAGTTATTAAGTGAGCGAGACAGATGTAATTATATAAATAACTAAAAAGTGAGTGTGTACACTGATACCAATGTATCTGTAATAAGCCATAGATCAGCCTTAGTTGCATTTATACATCCAATGTGGAAAATTGTTGCCTTTTGAAGAATAGTGGCAAGGTGTTGCGTAGGCCTTATTGTGTTGTTTTTGCTCAAGACGTAAAAGTGCAACTTAGGAGCATGTTGTGTAATATAGAGGTTGGTTAGCACCTGGTTGTTTACAGATGTGCTTCACAGAATGACATCACCTCAGGCCCCTCAAGACTACAGACCATTGAGCTGTTGTCTTAGCTGTTAGGGCTGAACAACTCAAAAAATATCTAATTGTAATTATTTTTTACTGATATTGCAATTAGGATATGATTTGCAATACTAGGATGATCATTTTTACATCATTATTCTCATTTACATTGAAAACCATATTAAAATAAATTGTAGTGGGATTTTTTGTGAGTATCTGTACCAAACAGAGATGTTTTCTTAAGTCTGTAAAACTGTTGTGGAAATCTTCCAGGTTTTAACCGTTTACTTTTGCTGGTATGGTCTTTGTGTGGGTCTTGTCTCTTTTGGTGGATGCTACGCAGTTGCTGACTTCACTTTTTATTCTGCCAATATTTTTGTCTGACTATTGGTTGAACCCCACTCCAACTTACCTGTCTCTCTAAATGAACACCCTGAATCTTGGATGTACTTTTGATCAAATGCATCTCATTACAGTACTTCCTGGCAGCCCTGTATTGAGTCATCTATAGTTCTGTTTACCGCATCTGTCGCACTCCCTCATCTCCCAATCCTGGCAGCCAGTCTGTCATTCTCTTAACCCTCAACCCACCCAGTCAACCTCTCATCTCGCCCGCATGCCATGTATCTGTCCACTTTTATTTCTCTCACTGCCTCTCCAGCTTTTCCTCTTTCCTCTGTTTCAAACCTCTAATCACATTAAGGCCAAGCCAATGCTGGACTGAATCTAAAACAACTCCCAACATACCTCCAGTGCCCGGTGAGTCCAGATACACAATTCTTTTTTGTTCTGTCCAGACAAAATCAATTTCCCATCCTTGTCCAACTCTTAAATCAGCTACACAGCAATATCCTCTTGACACATACCTTCCCAAAGCACCTTTGTAGATAGAGGTAGATAGACATAATGCAAAACCCCCTGTGGTTTAACAAAATCAAGTGGAGAAAGACGGATGATTTTGTGCTTGATTATATGCGAGGATTGTGTCCATCTGCTGATATATTCAATAATCAGTTGCCCACCATTGTCAGTGCAGTTAAGAATTGTAATGTGCATGCAATAAAAAAGGAGCACATTTTCTACTTGTTTTCTATATATTTCTAGATCAAAGAAACCCTCCTCTCCTCTGTCGAGTCCCTATCACTCAGCAATAACTTGGCCTCACCTGCCTGCCTTTGCCCTGTCTTTGACATTATACTGTGGATCCCACTTACTGGCAACGGTCCAGAGGAGAAAAAAGTGAGCAATTTTGAAACCCTCTCTCTTTCTCCCCAGCTCCACCAAAGCTGGCTCTAAAGCTGGCTCTAATCAGATTTAGCAAGGGCTGGAGGATTGAGTTTTTGTGTGCTACTGCAATGTCATCAGCAGAGATTTGGAGCAGTAAAACCATTACTGTATTGCAAAGAGTGGTAATTGTATTTAGAAAGCAGGATTCAATGGGGAATCGTAATTCAGCTTATGATTTGCGTCATTTTCCACTCCACAGTTTCACTGCATTTATTGCACATTTGCACAGGTCCATTAACTAAGCTGATGATTTTTATATCACAGAGGATATAACTGCGCAATTCTATCGCTCCAGATACTAACTTTACACTGCATAACGAGGTACTATTAATTTTTAATAGCTTAAAGAATTTGCCCGAAGATAATACTAAATTCATTCCTCCTGATAATCCACTATTGTGCATAGGTTAACGTCAGTTACCCGATGCACAGTAGGACTAAATGTTGCCCAACAGTTCAGTGATTTATGAATAGGATTTTGCTAATAGTGAGCACTGTAGATTATGTGCTTCTTAGATGACTCAGAGNCCTCCCCCCAGATGGGAAGTTAATGTTAGAGCACTATTAATTGCTATAGAGAAGGGGACCTCAGTTGCATACTAAGATATCAATCTTTGATCATGCAGCTTCCTGAAGATGGCTCGGTATTCCCTGCACCCAGAGCGCTCGCTGTAGGTGTCCCTTGAGTCAAATACAGATTGGCACCTTGAGCCTGGTCTTGGATGTTTCTGGAAATGTTTCTGCCTCTGTCTTCACTTTTTGTTTTGTGGTGTGTCAGCTGTTGATCTGTGGAGCTGGTTGTCTTACACAGCATCTTGGAGCTTGCAAGTCTGACAGAGTGTCAGCGGGGTTGGGTCACATTATTGTCAGGGGAAAAAAGTCAGGGAATATTTGTAATATACATTTTTGAAAAGCCGTGTCTGTAAGGCTTGTTGACTGTAAGAACCTAAGAAATATACTTTATAATCATTGCTCAGTCTTGAGGAAAAATCATTATATTATGATAATTTAGATGCTGTTTATGCAGATAGTAAAAATATCAATTACTGTGACTAAGCTGCAAGGATGTAAAGCCCAGCCCCTTGAAACTCTACTAGCTTTTGTAAGATGCTGTCTAGAATATTCTCTGCTGCAATTCTGCTACTATTTATTGAGTATTACAGTTCACCAAAACAAATCTTTTAATTATGTAAATATTGTACATATCCATACTCATTTATATTTTCTTTGTGTTTACATGCTACTTTATATACCAACTTTCTATTATTATTTCTATTCCTTATGCCTTGATGTGTAATTGTGACACAATTACAATGATTGATCCCCTCAGGGATCAATAAAGTATTTCTGATTCTGATAATTAGTTGGAATCTATATTATGCAACATCCTTCCACTTATAGTTATGCATTATAGATCATTAGTGCTGTGATTAGGTAACAGCACTTTGCAACATTCCTGTTGAAAAAGCAGACACCTCATCAGATATGAGTTGCCTGAAGTGTTTTTAACAGGGGCTTGCCAGCGAGGGACACTTGACAGGAAACACAGCTCAGTTCAGCTGGCCTGTGTTTTCCCAGTGAAAATGGCTATCCATCTATGTAATAGGTCTTGTCAAAAGTTTACTGAGAATCAGCAATTCACTTTGAGACTAGGCTGTGTTTGCCATCGAAAAGCACTCTTGATAAGCTGTAAGAGCCCATTGAAGCAGTGAGCAGGCTATGATGCATAGTGATATCCTGACAGTTGCTGTCCCTTTTCTCATTTGGTTTCCATTGTCAAGACTAAACTGTTCAATGTATGGTATCTGTGCACATTCTTCCTTCTCAATGCCATATTTGATGTTTACAAATTAGATATAAATGCAATAATAACTCAATTGTTAGCTTTCCTCTGCTCAGAATATTAATCTAAGTAACTTGCTGCTTCATAGCTTCATGTAACAGTTTGTACTCATATTTTTGCCTCCCAAAGGAGTTTGAGATCATTATCCGCCTTTTTGAGTTCAGATATTGATCTTGTTCACAGCTGAGTGGCCAGGATGTTCAGACTATTTCAGCTTTCTGCTACATTGTAGTCATTCAATTACATCAGGGACATTTAAAAAACATGCTTTTATAGTCATTTTGTTAAAAACAACTAAGAATATGTTTGTAGTGTTTTGAACAGCTTATTTTAGTCATATTAGACAGGATATAACTGATACAGTACAATGGAAAGTAAATGTGAGCGCTTGTACTTGTATTGGTTACTCATTAGAGCAGCAGTTTGAGGACATTTTGTTTTCAACCATATATATTATATGTTTTAAATGCAAAATAAATACTTAATACTCAAAACCATATACTTTAGTTTTGTTACTGTTGTCCTGAAAGTACTAATGTACCCTGTTTAATTTTAAAGCTCTTGAATGTACTTAGAAGAACTAGAGTTTTTCAGAAACTGTATCTCTAGTCTTAAATTGCTTTAATATCAGACAAACATGTTTGCCTGGTTCTTTTCGAGAGTCCAGCTCTCACAAACAATTGATTGGTAAGGCCATAACATGGCCTTTTGTGTGATCAGTGGGTGTATTGCCACACATTTTACAAGGAGAACACACTAAAATGAAAATCACTATTTGTTCTGTAGCCAGTGGACATGCATGAAGTGGACAAAAAGATCTAGCACTATTGATTTTTCAAGCCTTGAATAAAAGTAATAAAAATGAACAACTATGTACACATTGTAGGTAAGCTATATAGAATTGATTATTTTATAATTTGGACTTCATCACTATATCAAATTGAGGAGGAAGGACAGGCTTCAGAGGGAAACACGGTGGTGCAGTGGTAGCACTGTCGCCAGCAAGAAGGTCGTGGGTTAAAACCCCGGTTGCCCCGGCCTTTCTGTGTGGAGTTTGCATGTTCTCCCCGTGTCTGCATGACTCAGGGAACTCAAGGGAACTCGAACTGCGTCGGTTACGACACTATGGGAACGCCACCTGCGTAGCAGGTCTGAATGTGAATGAAACTACTCCAATCCTATTGGCTGTTGCTAGAACGGTAGAATGTAACGGTGTAACCGGAGGCGTATATCAGCACACCGGCACCAAATACTCATTAGCTTTTTTCTATTCAGCAGGCGCTCTGTATGTTTGAGGAAAGCTCAGGTTCTAAAGAAGCAGAAGATTGTTACCTGGATGATATCTGGCAAACGGTTCCATAAGTGTGTTGACCCTTGTCCACGTTTTCTTACGGAAGGAGATTCTCATGAGCTGTGTATCTCATGTCTGGGGATGGAGCACGCCCGAGCAGCTCTCGAGGGAGCTGCTTGTGGCCATTGCGAAACCCTGTCCATGCGGGTACTGAGGTCCTGCATGGATCCTTTCTCCAGCAACGGCCAGATGCGCTCTCCCTGTGGTGCAGGCCCGGTGGTCGCTGAGGCGGCTCGGCGGGTTCAATCGTGGGGATCGCAGCGTGATCTCGTGGGGGATTCGGATATTCCTCTTTTCCGTGCGGGAGCCCGCTTCTCGGTTTCTCCCGCTCAACGAGGAAATCGTCCTTGGCTGCAGCACTCCCGACTCCGCGGAGCTGGATGTGCTCAGCGTGTTTGACGATGACTTCCGGGTGTTGGGCCCACGTCATCTGGGCCTGACTACAATGCACTGCTCGAGGTGGTGACACGGGCAGTGGCCAGGTATGACATCAGTTGGCCACAGGAGGTGCAGGAGCCACAGTTTCTAAGCAGGTTGGATTAACGCTTCCTGCAACACCACGCACCACCTCCACGTCGGCCTCTGCCTTTTTCCCCTGTATTACACAGTGAGCTGTGTAAATCCTGGGATAAACGCCACGCTCATTGGCAAGGCGTACATGGCACCAGGCCGGGCCGGCGCAAGCCTGCACACCGGTGCGCTGCTGCAGGCATACCAGGCCGACCTACTGCAGGACATCGCCAACAGAGGGAGCCCCACAGAGGACAACATGGCTGAGCTACGCCGGACCATGGATTTGTCTCTTCGGGTGACAAGGAGACGGCCCGCTCGGTCAGCTGTTCCATGGCAGCGCTGGTGGCCACAGAGAGGCATCTCTGGCTCAACCTTGCGGGCATCAGGGAAAAAGACAGAATTTCCTAACCTAGATGCACCGG
>JAPMOB010236737.1:0-23291 GCA_029875015.1 Lepomis gibbosus
TTGCATAAAATCAGTTCACTTTAGTGTTTTAGAGTAAAATCACGTAAATCAGTCACTTTAAAGGCTTCTTGTCTTCTAATTTGCTACATTATATGTCCCCTGAAGCGAGCACACATCTAACACATTTTTGTCAGATTAAGCGGGTCTAAGATATGAATGAGCATGTCAGTAATCACATCATGTGCAACTGACATCCAATGGAGCAGAAACACAGATACAAAGGCCAGTTATACACTATTAATTGTTCAGTTGATATTTGCCAAATTCTGTTTAAAAAAAGTATTTCATAGCATAATCTTTTCTCTTCCAGTATATTATAAGAGCGTAAGGGTTTATATACTTATCTAATAAGATGTAATTGGGCAACTAGCTAACCCTACCCATCATACTAAACCACAGTTGGCTGTTAAGTTGTAGGTTGTACTAGTTAGCAGAGTAATGTTGTGGTAAAAGGTGTTTGAATATCAGTTGGCAAAGACTTGACTGTTGTTTTGTTGTCATCCAAATCCTAACACTAAAGTTGCTCTAACGTCCCTTTCACTGTGACTTTAAACATGCAAAATTGAATCAAATCAAATTCCTTTTGCTCCTTGTATACAAAAAGGACATGTATGCCGCTGACCATTTTATAAATTTATCATACTTTGTAAATGTAGAAAAAACAACATAGTAATATTAATAGTATTTGAAAATTGTATTCCATTTGTGTTTCTCCTTAAAAAAAACCAACCTGTATTTAATCTGTAGAATTTATAAATGGTATCTGTTGTTCACCTAGAAATCTTCTTAAATCTGTTATATTTTATCTAGGGCGGCACGATTAATCTATTCGCACATTGCAATTGTGATGTCACCCTCTGCAATTATATAACCGCAAAAGGGTGCGATTTAATTAAACAAAAAAGGGTGCTGTGTGTGTGTGTGTGTGTGTGTGTGTGTGTGTATGACACTAGTCTCTGTGTGCACTGCAGTCTGCTCTACAGACTCGCATGTGCCCCTAAAAACAGATACGTGTGAACCAGAAAAATTATTTATAAGCAGTGTGCAAGTAAAGACTACAGCCTACTGTAAGCCCTTGCACCAGCATTTAATTAGTGAAAACAACCCACAAAAACATAACTGTAGTTAGAATCAATATTAAACTAGTCGTAAGCTATATATAGTATACTATTATATGAAATTATAATGAATATAATATTATTAAATTAATAACAGCATACTATTATATGAACACTATACTTCTTATTTAATAATATTATGCTATTACACTCATTAAAACTAGTTCCTCCTCAAGTTTGTGGATAGTGCCTCTGCAGTGGGCAGATGTAGAGCCAGGATGATACTGTGCCAATATGTGCTCCTTCTAGCCGCCTCCTCCTGAAAGCAACATGCTCCGGTTGTTCCGTTTTACACCTGTTTTATGAAAGTTATTGTTATAAATATTGCTCATAAATCTTGTTCATATGAATTGCATGGGTTATGTGGGTGCTGCTGGTGTATCGTGTATCCATCTCTGGTTCAAAAACTACATGTCCCACATGCCACAAGCCGCGATGCACCAATATCGGTAGAGTTTTCTGTGATGTGTGTTTTAAGAAGCTACTTACAATGTGGCAAAAACAGTATTTTTGGAGCGGTGACCAAAAAAACTGTATTTCTTCTTATGCTTATTTAACTTTGTCCATTTGTGATGTCAGATGTCAGTATGTTGTGCATTTTCCTTGATAATCAAACACGTAAACTCACGATACCATTTGTTCCAGTATATCGTAAATTGAAATTTTGTCCACAATAATCACAATATGAAATTTTCCCCAAATCGTGCGTCTCTAATTTTATCTCCTCTTTATCCACAAACATAGCTTGAACTTAACAACTAATGCCTTGTGCAGACTACATAACTGTCAGCGTCGGGCGATGGCCATGCCGTCTTGTGACGGGTGTCTTGAAGTCGTTGTGGCGTTCACACTACGTGACTGATCAGTGACAGGGGTCACACACTACGTGAGCTGACAACGGCTAGGTCACCTGACGCTGACCTCCAAAGCACGTTTTGTCAAGAAAACACACGTGAAATGTGAAACGGGAAATGAGGCGAATCTACAGACAAAACAGTTTGTTTGTTATTATAAAGACAGCAATTATAAAGACAAAGAATCTGGGTGAAAGAATGGATTAGCACACGCAGGTAGCAGGGATTGTCTGAGCTACAGAGAGAGCTGGAGGGGAGTAAAAAGTGTTTTGCGTTGAAAAAGTAGCTGCATGCTCTGCCAGCTGCCTGCTTTCATTGACTGGATGTGGATGTCGAGTCGACTGACTCCTCCACTTATTTGGCATGCTAGATATCTGGCAGAAGTCGGTGATGTGTCAGGGAGCCGTTTTGATGCGTTGTTAAGTAGTTCACACATAATGACTGGCGGCTGCCGATCGACCGCTGATTTACCCCCGATCACAGCCCGACGGTCACCGAGCTCGCCGAGCGGCAAATCGGGCTAAAAATCGAGTAGTGTGAACTAGGCTTAAATAGCATTTTATCTTTTTCTTCCCCATGTAGAGTACTGTATGTAAAGGGGAATATAGATGGAAATGTAGAATCAGTTGGTAGTTATGCAAACCACCACTAGCCTCTTCTTCTCATTGGAAAAGTGTTTTGTTCATTTAACAATTAACGACCAGAAGAGACACTAAGATATTTTAACTGTTCTGAAGCCCTTCAAGGAAACTCAGCCCTGGCTGCTCTCTGATCCTTGACACAAAGGTGTAACAAAAGGAAGTGAAGATTTAATGATCTAAGACTGGTGTGTCCTAACTGGTTTAGGACACAGCTCGAAATCTGCCCTCAGTTTTCAATCAATCACTTCCTGTGGACAAGAAATGCCTGATAGAAGGATGTGATTTGGTGAATCTTCAGGGTCTCAATTAGTGGAAAAGGAATGGGTTTTTTTCTGTTAAAGTCTCACTTTGTAATTTGGGCTGATAAGAGCAGTATGTTTCCACATTCAATTCACAGTGCAGCTTTAATGAGGCATAGTTTGCAGATTAAAAAGGGAAGAATATATAATCAATGTGACACCATCAGTGGGAAATGGAACATTTCATCATTGATCCTTTATATGCACTCATAAAGTCATCAATAATTTATATGAGTCGCTCTTTTCTGGTTCAGGGGAGGCTGTTTGGATGAAGTAACAACTGAAGCAAGATATACATCTAATGTGGTGGGTCTTCTGATTGAAAACTTGATAAGAATCTATCACTTAGTTTTGTCACTCTTTCTGATGAGCAGACTAGCAACAGTTTTACCAACCAATTAGTTAAAAGCTGAAATTTTTAAGGAATTGCAGCAGGAGATTATACATGTTTTAAGAAGTCTTTGAAAAAATACAAAAAGCTAAAGGAAGAATGGAGAACGAGTGAAAGAGGTGTTCTTTCCACAGCTGTAAGTTTTGTCATTAGGCCTAGCTGTGCCACATTCAGAGATGCAAAGAACATTGTCTTCTGTTGTAAACTTTATGCGACCAGCAAAAAGCTTTCAACCATGAACAATTTTGTAGTGAAGCATCTGCTAAAGCAGCACACAATGTGAAACTTAGCCTGTAGAAAGAAACTCTGGCAGGTACTGCCAGTGATACATCCGCTAGCCAGGAGAGAGTGGCGTTAATCAACATTTTGTGTTTTATAAAAGCACCGAGTACTTCTCTTATAAATGCCTGTGCAAAACGTCAGCTCAAAAATTGAAACACTTGCTTGAGTTTTTTAAAGTCTCGGGCAGTTACAAAGTACCTTTAAAAAGATCATACTCATGGCTGCTGTTATGAATACGCGATCAGTTAAAATGTCGGGAGGGATCTCCTTTGTTTTTCATTATTTTTAAATATCCTATATCCATAGCATATATGATACAGCATCCTCTGGTCTGAGAAGCTGCAGTGTTTTCAGTTCAGCTGGTTGTTGACAACTCAGGTTAATTATTGTTCCAGTAAAGTGGATTCATTTCTAAAATGTGCTGCTGGACAGGTTTTCCGTCACTTATAAGGATTGGCGGTGGTTGAAAGTAACTGTAACGTAACAAATAATTAAAATAACTATTTACTTTTCATTCCCAGTAATACGCAAAGTAATAAAGGAGAGCTGGGAAGATTGAAACGTGTGATGAATGAAACAGCGATTTTCTCTGAGCCCATAAAAGACTGATATGCCAAACTACCTCATACATCCAGTATTTTTTGAATGAGTAACAAGTAAAAAGTAACTCATTACAATTTCTGAGTAACTTGCCCAACAATGCTGCTAGATATGCTGTATAAACTGATGTCCCGCGAGGACAGAGTGCTGCTTTTTGCATGCGCGCATCACTGTGATGACGTTGCATAGACAGCCTTCTATATTTACATTGCATTGCAGTATTTCTTAATGTGCAGATAAACCTTTCTCAAAGCATTTTCATTTGTTAATTAACATTTTGGTGAAAGTCTTTTTAGAACATTTTAAACAAATGCTTTCAAAAAGTGATGGGGACATGTCCCCAGCGCCAGAGTGTAAATGACACCTCTGACCCAACCTCCCTGCTCCCTTCCTACAGGTTGAGCTACTCCATGCTTACCGCTTCACCTCCAATCTCCTTCTGCTCCCTCTCCCTCAGCCCTGTCACTCTGTCGCTCTGCTTCGCTGTCACACGCCTCCTCCTCCACCTGGCAGCGGCCACGGCTCTCCTTTACTGCTTCTGTGTCTGTGCCTGCACTACGTCTGGTACTGCAGCTGATGTTGAAGCCACTGAAGCCCAAGTAGCAAAGATTTTGGTTCTTTTAACCCATTGGCACCATCCGTTTGAAGAATTTTATTTATTTTTTGACGTGCAACGCAAGAAATGGAGGGCAGAAGGGGAGGGAGTGGGGGCTAGTAAGGCTGTGATTGGACCAGCCCAGTGTCAGTATAGTAAATTACCCAATGGACTGCTGTCTATGCTTTATGGGCTGGTCGTTGCCCAGCCTAAAGGTTCGTCGGCTCACCAGGCATTTGCCCAGTATGCCATATACCAGTCCACCCCTGGATGAAACTACATTGTGCAAAAGGTGAAACTCCTGACTAATGATTTTAGGCTTCGCAGCAGTATTGCTCAAATGGTTTTCAATGAACTTAGACTTTAAAAGTGATGCATGACACGTTTATAGTTTATATAAATAAGGCACATGTTGTGTGGCAATGCACAACTGATTTAACATGTCTGTATTGTGTGACCTTACACAATTAAAAAAACTGAAACCAGAGGGAGAAAATTTGTTCAAATTTATAATACAAATCCTTTAGTTTTTCTTATTAAACAGTGTAGGCACCATATTCTTTGCTTTCCTCCAAGCCACAGGGGGCATGATATTGGATTGTGGTGTTAAGGCCTATGCTGGCCTCAGGTATTTTGAATTCCTATATTGATGCAGACATGTGATCTTAATTGGAGAAGAGGAGCAAAAGTTTGTGCTCAGATTATGTTTGTATTTTACTTTATACTACTTAGTGTTATTTAGTGGAAGTTGTCAATGGATGCTGTAAAGAGACAGGAGATAGATGCCCAAAACTATTGGAAAAGACTAGACATTGTTTTTTCTGAGTGCACATTTGAAACAAACCGAATTAGCAACCAGTAGTAGCTAAGTAGAGGACATAGTCCCTACATGCAGACGACACCTTCTGCAGTGACTTAATTTTATGACAATGCATTTTCAGGATAAAATTACAATTTTAATTTGAACCTTGTAATGCAAAAACTACAGACATTTGCACGTTAAAATAATTATTTAGTATGAGGCCTTGTTTACTCTTTTTGTTTTGCTTCTGTGTTTAGTTTATGTTTCTCTTACTGGTTGCAGTCTTTGATGAAGGCCTTACATCTTAATACTGGCATTATTTTTTGAATACATTTGGAAGTTAAAGAGGTCACCAAAGAAGCTTTAATATTTAAATTCAGTTGTCATGGGACTCACCAACAACCTCAACAAGTACTAGAAAGCTGACCCTCTGTGTGTGAGCATTGAGAGGACCACAGAGGTTGGTAGAGAAGGGGGGCCCTGCAACTATAATCACACACCAGAGCTGACCTATGACGTTGTAGATAGTATGTGTAGTTAATGTGTGCCTCAGCACGCTGCAACTTCCAACAAGGCCCTTGCCTTCTGTTTCTCTGTTGCCGAATGGAGCCTTGTAGGCACAGAAACTGCATGCATTAGTAGTGTATTGATGAAAAGATGCAAATGCCTTGAGGCAGCATGATCTGTGCCTCAATACGATCTGAGGCTGGTGCAATCTATAGGGCTCTAGACAACAGGGTTTCCCATAGGGGATACTCTGTGTGAGGTAAACTGAGCCTCTTAATAGTGTACAGCAGCTGTTACAAAGGGATTTCCTATACAAAAGACTTTATAAAAGGATTTACTGTATTATTTGATGCATTAAACTCTAAATTCTCTTGCTAGTTTTTAAGTTTTGATTCATATAATTTTGCTGTGAAAAAGATTATATTGTTGTTGTATATTGTCTGCACGTTCCTTAGTTGACCATTTTGTTGCTTGTTTCAGATTCAATTTGTAATACTTTAATTCAACTCCCCTGCTTAATCCCATTACTTTACAGATGCGACAACCTAATTTCCCCATGGCGATCAATAAAGCTTCATCTTATCTTTTTTTTATGGAGTATTATAGACATTTTAATTTAAAATGATGACATCTCTTTAAATGAACAGGCCAGGCTTCGGAAATAAACCACACATCCATGAACAAAAGAATAGAAAAAAAGACAAATGATTTGAATGAAAGAAAATATATCAAGTTACATCCAATAAAATGAGAGAGTGTCTTGCATTACACTCAATTTACCTCCATTTTACACCATCATTTTGACCGATCTGACAATGGCTTTGCCCGGAGGAGTGCAAGGACAATGCTGATGCATGCATTTTCCTGAGAAAAGACAGCTCTCACATTCTTTGGCATATCTTTCAGACTGAAGCTAACTTCATGTGGAAGGATCCTTGTTTCAAAAAGTCTCAGCTTTGAGACTCTAATTTCACTGTACTCCCTGGCAAAGCCTGCTTTCCTGACTTTTAATGTAATCACTGTGAGTCTAATTAATGCTACATTATGCTGATTTGTAGGTTATACATTGGCAGTCTTTCATTGTATTTGACCAGATTCAGCAGTACAGCTCTAATTGCAGCCCTTTGGGGATAATAAAGCTCTTCTGAACACTGTAACAGGATACACACTGGATAAAGCTACTTTTTATTACCATATATGTTTTCAGCCTTCTGGTGTTAGCCATTAAAATGTCTTCGGAAGATTAAATGCATGATACATTATTTGGGGGGAAAAGGTTGGGCAAGACAATGCAAAAATTACACCAAGATATAGAGTTTTTTTAACCCTAGAGGAATAGAATGAAGCAGAGGAAAACTAAGTACATGCTCACTGTTAAAGGAGAAGGTTGCCGATATTCTATACGTTTGTTTCTGTCAACAAATCCCAGAAATCTCTAACAAATTTATTGGACACTATTTTCAGCCATGGATTTTGTACACTAGTGAGCATTTACAGCAGCAGGATGGTGTATGTGGGATTACAGTGCCCATGTCCATTGTGATAAAGGAACATATCACCCATTGCAGCAGTGAGGCTCATTAAGGTATACTAGAATAATAATGAGCTTAGATGAATTCAGAGTTTAAATGATCACTTAATTTTAATAAACGGTATATTCTCCTTTTCTGAGTCACATGTTAAGTGACAAGAACTACAAGCACTGGTATAGCTTTACATTATACAAAAATATCCTTGAAACCTGAGAAAAATATGATGACGAACCAGAAAATAGATCTGAATATAGTTGGTACAGGCTGAGAAAACCTCAGAATGTCCATACCTTTAAAGAATATTTCAGTTTAAATAAAACCTATATGTATAGTTTTGGCCATGATTTCACTCAGTGATGATAGCACTGTACTCACCAGAGTGACTGCTGAGATGGGGACACATCGACATTGTGATAACAAAACCCAAGCAGCTACGATAACAATGTCTCATTTGAAGCAGGAAATCGGTCTGCAAACTGTGATGGATGTTTAAAATGGACAGTGTGGTTGAAAATTTTAAAGTTTTGCCTTAGTTTCTCTTCTGTGTAGCTAAAACGGGGATTTGTTCTTAACCTGTCTGGCTGCTTGTTTTTCTTGCCCTGTTGGACAATGTTAATTTCAGTGCTAAAAATGATGTCACTGAAAACAAGACCCAAGTTGTAATGATCCTATTTTTATCTTTTTTTTTAATTTCAGGAGATCTCTGTAGATTCATCAAGGTTGTTAAATATATCAATTCTCACTGTATGTTTCACAGAAAATATCTTGCTTGTTATTGTAACATTCCCTACACCACGGTAACATTATTTTCCAGGTTGTTAAACTAATTTGCTATGAAGGACAACTCAGTGGCCCATTCCTCATAGCCACCTTAAAAACATGTTTCTCTCCAAAACACAAAAAGACTCTTTCAAGGCCGTTTCATCATCAGGGGAAAAAAAAACAAGAGCTGATCACGTCCCTGAGATGACCGCTGTATGTGTGGCCTCCACTCTTTCAAACTCTTCCTCAGGAAAAGCTTTGATTCACTTTCTTTGATACTCACACAATGTTTGTAAAGCTTCTAATAGTTTCCTAGTTGATTCAGAAAAGCTGTTAATATTAATAATTTAGGTAAATTTATAACGGTATAACAAAAGGTTTTTAAAAAATGAGCCCATAGGGCCCTGGAGGGTCCATTTGTTAACTTGATTTCAGAGTTCTGACAGATTCACGCCTTTATGGAGTAATATTGTTGGTAATGTTTCTAAATAGGATCACTTTCTTTTTGGATTCAGAACAGAGAACTAATCTACATAATGATGAGGTTAAAAAAATTGCTTATTAACTAAGCCTTCCAAAGCAGTATCTATGAATATTATGAAGAGGTCAAAACTCCAACAACACTTGTTGTTAGACCAATGCGTTTCAGCTGGCCTTCAGTGACCATTCAGGGGCATCTTTCATCCGGGCCACAAGCTGAATAGCATTAGACAATATTTTTGTTCTTTATACTTCAAGTGTTGCTGGAGTTTTGACCTCTTCAGACATTTTCCCTTCTCCATGCACCTTTGAGGTGAAATTCTGCTAGAAATTCCTACTCTGTGTCTATGAATATAATCTAATCTTCTTTTTTTTTCAATGGCAAAGTGAAAATGAGACCTTATTTTGGCTCCTGGGGAAAAGCTGCGATGAGGAAATAAGATTGGTTTGTAGACATGCATGTTATTTGCCGAGGGGCCGTAGGCAGCATAGGGGTGGATATTTCTTCTCTGCTTCTGATTTCCCTGCCTCTGATCATTAAATTTCATTGCCGAGGGGGATACCATTCATCCCCTCGCTGGTGTGCATTTAATTTAGTCATGGTATTAACATTTTTGTAACCTTTGTTTGTTCAAGAAAGCTATTAGTGAGCCTCAGCGCTTTTAAGAGACATCCTATTTTACACCTGAGAGCCACCCGGTGTGACCACAATCATCTTCTTCTTGTTGACCACCGAGCTGTGAGGGATTTGTTTCCCTGCTTGAAGCACCTTGTCAGTGGTTATTTTGAAAGGGAGAGTGAGAGTCATTCACTTTTCCACCCACATGGGATGTGAAATGAGAGCTTCTGGCTTGGTTTTACCTTTGACTGATGAGGCTTTTGATTTCTCGGTTATACTGTATTGTTTTGAAAGACTAGTAAAGGTAGTCCTGTGGAGTAAAGCAACAATCAATTTACCAATAGTTTCAGGCCAGAAGGATTGTATGATGAAGAGCTGGTATAGGATTTTTTTTTTGGTCAAATGCTGTAAATAAATACACTCCAGTTACCAAATTACCAGTTAATTAGGTTCACCTTGCTAAAAAGTATGCACTCTAATAAAACAGTCCTGCAATAAATCCTTAATTCAGTAAGCTTGTAATAAGAGAGCTATTGATTCAATGTTGTCACTTTGGAGGCTGTAGTTTGTGGTGCTGTTGAATTGAATAGAATTATGGAGCTAGGCATATCTAATGTTGTGTGCATCCCCTTTATTTTAATAATGGCCACATTTCATTACAACACAATACAGTTCAACAGCGTCATTAACTGCATCCTCCAAAATATTCATAAAGTCACCTTTCTGTAACAGTTCTTACATCACAATATATTATTTTGTAGTTCTAGTGCATTTAGGGATCACTGATTTATTGTAACAAAGCAAGAGTTGCCAACATTAGTCACATAAACCGACCTACACATTTGTAGTACTTACAGCCTTAATTTGCCTAACTCAGACTGCTGACACCTAATGAAAGTTGAACTTTATAATGCATTTTTGTGCAGAGGGATTCTGTCCCCAGTCTCTTACACTGAAGTTGTACACATACAGTATGCAGGGCCTGGGTGGGGTGGTACAGGACTCAAATGCTAATCCCGGTCTCTGGTATCAGAACCTTGTACTTGTGTGTGGATTCAAGCATCACCAATGCAGTACACTTCACATCATTGCACACAAAATGCTCCACAGTTTGCTTGGATCCTATTTTAAAGGTAGCTACTCATAACCGTTTGAGTGACAGTGTTGGCACCGTGCATGCCAGGTGTGATTGTTGCAGGCAATTTTCAATTCATTGACGATGCCACTACTGTTTTGTTCTCTAAATTCTGATTTTATGTTTAGAAAGAAGAAACGATAACCACTATTGGACAGTGTAAATGTGGGCAGACAATGGCATTACAATAGCCGATGAGATATTAAATCAACAATACACAAATGATCAGTGAAGACCGAATCTTCATGTTGCCGTGCCATTGGTCTGTGTTGTAATGAGTGCTTCTGCTCCTTCATATGCAGCTTTACCGGCCTGAATGAGCAATATTTTCTGATTGTAAGATGACCTCTGACTTTTGTAAGTGGAAACATAGATATTCTACCCCATCATTTCAGTTCAAATCTGAACTTCCTTAAATAACATCAGGTGCTGGCTGTCCACTTGGGCAGGCTAGACCTTGGCAGATCACCTATTCCAACTATAAAATAAATATACAAAATTTAACAGAGCTCATGTTCAATAAAGGTTAGACAGACACCTCACTAGTCCCTCTTGTAGCACTAGGGTAAAATATTTCCGCATGACACCAAGCACCCTTGATTTTCGGGTCAAGAGGCTCTGCTGAATCAACATTCACATTTTCCCCTCTTGGGACCCACGTGACATTTTAGTTTCACAGCTTATCCACTGCTTGTGATGCTTTTCAAATAAAAAAAAACAGCAACAGCAGCCTTTGGTCTATTGTGGTGGAGGTCTATTGTACAGCAGCCCTTCATAGTGTCATGGCTACCACACAACCCAGTGTGGAGTTTTCTGAGTGGAATGCCTCAGTGCTTTCGGGAAGGAGAAAAGGATATCTTTGTTTCAGATTTCCTTCATATCACTGTCACACAAACACACAGCTTTTAGTTGTTTTGTTCCCATGGTGATGGGTTACACAACTCTCTGCCAAATCACCATAACAACAAGCTAAAAAGAGGGTGTCAGGAAAAGCACTTGCTCGTGGACAAGTAG
This sequence comes from Lepomis gibbosus, assembly GCA_029875015.1. Taxonomy (NCBI): domain Eukaryota; kingdom Metazoa; phylum Chordata; class Actinopteri; order Centrarchiformes; family Centrarchidae; genus Lepomis; species Lepomis gibbosus. The sequence goes on from JAPMOB010236737.1 coordinate 11,632, forward strand.
GGGCTTAGAGCGCAAGATCTTGATGCCAGCATAGAAACACAGTGTCTTTTCTCCAGTGGCAGCAGATTTACCATACATAAAATGTTTTAACTCAAATGTTGAGTCATTGAGTGGAGGAACTAGAAGCAACAAAGACAGAATTAAGTCAATGTTCTTAGCATGCAACATTATAATCAGAAACAAGCATCAAGAATGAGAAGCCTGAGACATGAGTAACTAAAACTATACTTTTGCAAACTGAAGTGTTGTTGTAACTCCACTTGCAGAGTTTAAAACACACTTATGGCGTTGAATGCACAATACTTGTGTTTTACATGGTTTTAATCAGTAAATTCTTTAATGACCCCAGCAGACCTATGTGCATTTCACTATGTTTTCCATCACTTACATGCAGTATCTGTATCTGTGTTTGATTATTGTTGTGAAAGTTTGGCTGTGAGCATCCAAAAGTAACCAAATTTGGTTACACTTTTTTGGGACTTAAATCCCCTGCATAGCCTAACTCACTTAAGATCCACATTACTCAGGAAATTGCTGCATGTGTCAAATTCCTTCTACTGAACTTGGCCATTAAGCTGTCAGACAACTTGACATTACTGGCCATCATAATGTCCAAACCATAGAATCACTGCCTGGGGATATTTTTCTACAAAGTATTTCTCCATAATACTGTACAAACCAGTATCCTTGCATTACAATATTGCCAACCCCTTTGCAAATTGACAGCTCACTAATATTGCTCTGCGAGATTAATCCCTACACAGGTATTACTTTGTGGAATAAACTGCCTACTTAGTAAAGACCGCTGATTCCGGGAGTTTCTGCTTTTTCCCTTTTGATGGGATTTTTTTTTCTTAAAATATTTAGCCAACCACCTCTATCCTGGAAGAAGACATCTGCTGCCATGTCATGACACTTACAGAAGGCGAGACAAAGGTTTAGAGTTACAATAAAGACAGCTGATGAAATAAAAGTGCCCACAGCATACAAGACTGAGGTAGTAGATGGATACAAGAAGTATGAAAAGGTTTGGTTAACCCAAAATAGAAAAACAATTTTATTAGAAAGTTGTTTCAGTGATGAGGGATTACAGTGTGGGCTGTGGATTGAGTAAGAGATGAAACTCTTGATTTTTTTAAATTTATTTAATTATAATTTTTTTTGAGTATTCCATTGATCTCCATTGTATTGGGGTGGACATGGGCATTTCAGAGACTGCAACACATTCTCACTCCCAAGTAGTCACATATAGACACTTTTTAATGCACTGGGTACACCTTTGGCTTCATTGCTTGATGTGCAAGGCTCCAATATATAAATAAATATGCAATTTCTGGTTAAACTCTCAGAACAGTAATTAACTTTGCACTTGGTTAAACTTTTGACAATAAAACATGTGGTTAAAGTTGTGAAATAGCACGTGGTTAATGTGAAACGCTTGCAGTTTGGCCTGGTTTAGGCATTGAAAATACTTGGTTAGGTTTAGGAAAAGATCATGGTTTGGGTTAAAACAAATACGTTTGTTACTTAAGTTAAGTTACAAATTTTAAGTTAGGTATGTAGCTTACCTATGATGTTTGACCAAGCCATCTTCCCAACCTCCTCCCTACGCTGACCTTGTCACTCTTTATACTAGGCTACTGTGTGTCACCTGATACTGGCATATGATGTTTGCGCCACCAAGGGGTCTTGACCAAGCATCCAAATGTGACGACTTGTGAGTGAGAACAGGTGGTAGGGTTAGGCTAAACCAAAGCTTCAAAATAAAAGTTTCAGAATATTGTCTACATATATGTAAGAGTATTTGCGTTTCACTTCAACAGGCAATCAACTGTATCTTAACGCAGCTTAAAATCAGGGCAGTGAGGTTTCTTAGCAAGACATGTCATTTGTGTGAGACTCAGACACACTACAGAAAGCCTAAGGATTTGTTTTGAATGATCCACCTTGAAGACATTATTATTATAAAAACACTTTGACTTCATCTAAATGGAGCGGTATACTGCAATTTCTCATTTCTTTTCAAAAGCTTAAAGGGGCATTCACTGAAGACAAAGCTGATTTATTATGTGCATAATATCACACACACTCCAAATCTGTAAGCAATTTTGAATTCATTTGTTGTGACACTCTGAATGAGCCCAACAAAAATACAATCTGGAGGTCATTTATTCATTGTAGTGTTAAATACACCAAACAAATATTAGCATAGCCCAAAGCTCCACAGAAGGAAACAATGTATGTTAGTTTAGTTAAGGAGTCTTTACGTTGTTTATCTTGATTTTAGGTTTTTATCAACAAATAGACAAGGACAATAAAAATTGTGCATATACGCTGCAATTTTTCCTCTGAAAGGCTTTGTCACACATCATTGAAAATAATTTCTGGCAAAACAAAACTACAACACCATTGATATCTTGTTGAGATCAGAACGCATTCAAGGCCAAATGATTCTGCCAATTACTTTTACACTGGTTGGGTGAAAACAAAGATGATTAATAATAATGTGCAGGTGATAGAATGTGCAAGGTTTGAATGCAGTTAATTACAGAGAATGAAATTCCTATCACAAGGCACAGTGACAAGGTGCAGCCTGTGCTAGGAGTGTGAGAGTGGGGGATAATAAAAGTTTTAATGTGCCTAAAGGCTAAATGTCAGGGTTTATTATGGAGGTGATGTGGTGTGAAGGAAGTGCCATCAGACAGCAAATATCAAGGAAATATTTAGTGCAGTGAACAGATTGTATTACAGATTCTGAGGAAAAGAGAGAAACATGGGTGCTTTCTACATGTATTATAAAAAGGACCATAAATATTAGTTTACAAAATAGAGGAATAATATATTAGCATAGTTATGCATAGTTAAGTCTAACAAGAAATATTATCATGTTTTAGTTGTATATGTGATGCAGCATTTTCTAAACTGACACTAAACCTTGCTGACCCAACACTAATCTAATATTCACAATTTTATGAGTTCTTCTGGAAACCAAGGCAATAATAAACGGGATAAAAGAAAGAAAGCCAGCTTTAGAAAAGGTGGATCATGAAAATTAAAGTCTATGTACCAAATGCACTGCCTCTGCAATAATTTATATTGCTTAGAAGTAGTTCATTTGTCCTCTCTTCAGATTAAAGTTGGAAAATAACTTGCTTGTAGCAAAACTAGATAGATAATACATTTTAAAGTATGCATCCTTCATTTTTTTCTCTGCTCTTCAATCCCTTTACACTTTCAAAAGATGCACCAATGTAGGCTGACAGCTGACGGTTTGACATACAGGTGAGGGTTTTTGCAAAATATTAAATTCAGCAATTGCACAGTGACTTCCAGACAACTCAGGCATCAGCAGGACTGATGCTTTTGCTAATAGAACATGGATTTTACATAAATACACTTTTTACTCTGTACTTTTAAAAAAGAATGTTCACTTCTGTTGAAACAACGTTATGATAACAAGTGATTTAAGTGATCAACTACCACAGCTGTATCAGGGAAATGGAAACAGATTTCCCTTGCTCCATGAAAAGTTTAAATCAAAAGCTTTAGCTTTCCTTACTTTGCTTTATTCTTTTTATAAATATATGTATCATCTTCACTGTTGTTTGTTTGAGCAAACAGCAAGCTTCTTTGAAAACCAACAAGTGAATTCTGTTGTATAATTTGCCAGTGACTCCTTACCTGAACCCTGATGTCTTTACTTGTAAAGGCTGATTACAACAGAATGAATGAAATTTCACACTGATTACATTGAGGTTGAGACCTCTGCGGTACAGTATTATTGATGTTTTAGAGAGAGTACAGCTTAGATATATTTACTTCTCACCGTTCAATAATGAGATGTCAACCAAAGCATATAGTAGGTATGGATTTATATTTAGTCACTGATGGAAACATCAAGCAAGGTGGTCTGTAAAGATGGATGAGACTGACAAAAGAATAGCACTTTAAAAGGGGTTTTCCAATCCCTTTGTGATTCTAGTGTTTATTGTTTCCTTGCTTCAAATAGGGCGTATAAAAGGAAACAATTCAAAGTCACAGAGTAGGAAAGATTTCCCGATTTTTCTTTAGTGATTTGGCAGATAAAAGGAAACAAGTGGTGAGATTAAATATTCATGAAACCCTGACATGGAGGCATATGTTTTATTGATTGAGAGTAAAGAACAATAGAGTCTTAGGTTTTTGACTTTAAAAGCACCCAGAAGAGTGAATGGAACTTTTTACGCACTAAAGAACCAGAGCAAAAACGGGAAAAGTGACAGAGTCCTCCCTCCAGAGCCATTTTCCTGCTACGCTACAAAGGCTAAGGTTAACACTCTGCTCAAGAGGCTAATGGAATGCACTGGAGCTCTCCACTTAGACGCATGTATGGGGTAGATCTCACTGTCTGGGGAGATATTATGGCTTCTGGTTTGAAAAATGAATAGGATGGTAAGGAGACTGTTTGTTTAGGGATCAAATAGCCGAGACAAAGGAATAGGCGCATGACAAAGAGCTTTGCCTACATGGATGCTGGTTAAGTGGATGTCGTGAATGTCAGATTGAGCATTGTTCTCTAATGGACCTTGCACAAGAAGAAGTCTACGCATTGGTTTTCAGACCATTAAATGGGGCAGAGGCCTACCTGACTGGCTTCACTGGAGACTATAAAGATACTAATGGCAACTTTGCAGAAAAAACATCCAGGAAGGGAAATCTCAAAATGGGGAATTCCTTGATGTTGGCTTCCATTGTGCTAAGATTAGAGTTCTAATCCAGTTAAAACACCTGCAATAACGTTCTTTCTCCTGAGTTTTAACCGGGACTAAATACTTTGAGTACTGACCAAAATGTACCATTGTACATCAAAAACTGCAGGTATCTGAATAATGTGCCTAAAACCTAAAACAAGCTTGATTTAGGCACAATAGGCAAAAATGACGTCACCTGAATTTCAGCATGGGACAATGGATCAAGACGTTTCAAATCAGGTAAACAGCACCAAAAAATCATTATACAAGCCAAGGCTAAAAAAATGTCACGGCTGCTGTTCACAGAAATGTATGCAGGTTGCCAGTGTGTGCTTTCTCTTCTAGATATGAAGGCTCTCCTCCGTGCTGCAGTAAAGGCACTAAATAAACAGTGCTTGCTATTTTGTCAAAAGGACTAAAGCCTGCGGAGTGTACTATCACATCTCCCTCTCTGACCCTCTTTAAACCTGGCATTAAAATGTGTCTCGTATCCAGATTTTATCAAGATATGATTTTAGCCTGGTTACATTTACACCAGGTATTAATGTGTGTCTCCAGTACCCAGATTGAGATTCGATTGAGATCCGATAGCTCTCTCCAGCTCATCCAACAAAACATTCTCCTCTCCTTTGTGCAAGTCCAAAAAAATGCTGTATAATAACTTTCTGAACAATCTCTGAACCGGCCTTCCACCGTGATTTGATTTTCTCCATGTATTATACATGCATGTTTTGTTCTCTCTCTTCAGCAGTGCACCAATGTAATAGCTCGACCGGGACAGTAAGTGAAACTTAAGTTCCTCCTGGCGTCTACCCGCGCTACCTTTCTTAATAATGTGTAGTTTCTGTCATTTATTTTAGTATTTTAGTAGAAGTAGCATGTGAGTTAACATTCCCTGAAAGATAGAGACATTTTACCATTGATGAGTACGTTCAGAACTGTATGGACACTCCCTGTATGCGCCGTCATACTTTTGATTGTATTTGCATAAGAATGCAATCGCACGGTTGTATGTGGATTGACAATGCATTTGCGGTTAGTTGTTTTAAATGTGTTCTGGGGCATACTAGAGTTGGTATCAGCAGCAGCCGAGTCGAGTCAGGTCAAGTATAGGTCTACGGATCTCAGCAGCAAGTGCATACAGCTAAAGTAAGCCATGACGGGGGTACGTGATTCAGTCACCATTTACACTAAACTGGAAAACTGGTTTATGATGTGTTGATTTTAGATTTGCTGCAAAATATGCAGGACTGACATATTGCACAAAGGATTCAATCCAAGCAGGGATTGGATATTATTTATTTATTCATAGGCAGTTTTCTTCATTCAGAGAAAATGGCAGATCTTAGACAGTTCTCCTATTGCCCGAAAGCACCAACTGTTATTGTACATGACATAGTCCTGATTTAATTAGGAGCACCACAAGGTTCATTATCATCCTTCCTGTTGTCAAAAAGAACAGAATAAATTCATTGTATTCCTGCTGTCATAATATACAGTATTGGCCTGTTTGGAAACCTCTTTTGTCCACATAGAAAAAATTAATAGATTCCACCCTAAAGTAATTTTCTCTAACAGATCAATTAGCCACTCCAGCCACAGACACACACACTGCATCTGAGACTGTACCAGCGGGCGAATGAGTAATACACAAGGTCAGATTGCTGTTGCCTTAGCACTTTGCAAACAATAATTCTGCTCCTGTTATGCAAAAAAACTGCTTTGCAAGCTTAATCTACTTGGTCATGGAAAGATTAGCCTCTGCTGTTTCCCCTGCCCATGATAATGGAAACTGTAACACCAGGCAAGTGAGCAGCACTGAATATAAGATGAGAAAGCACTGTTAGACTAACTGACCCAAATTTGTCCCCTTGCGAACCAATCATGTGCCCAATAAATAACATCTATACGCACACTGTTATTTTTTTTGCAGATAATTCCTACCAATTCAATTCACTTCACTTTGCATTATGGCAATTTCACATCATCTCTTCTGAATACATATGTAGGGCAGCAGTGATGTTCAACAATACTACTACTACAGAGCTCACTGTTACTGGGAAATAACACTAACATCACAGTATTTAATGTTATGCTAGTTTAGATGTAGTCAAGATATAGCTTTTACACAGAACAAACTTGATTATTTATCTCTCTGTTTACATATTGCTAAAAGTATCTGGGTCTCTGAATGTGCGTGTTGGCGAAGGCATACATTCAATATTAGCTGTACTGAGCAAGTTACCTCCAAGTTGTGGATAGGTTTTTGAGAGTAGTTTTCTGGATTTAGATTCTGAACGTCAGTGACAAAAACAAATTAATCTCTGCACTGCAATTTCAGACATTCACTTTCATTTCAGCATATATCATCAACAATCACCATTTTGCTTTTTTCACACTAAAAACCCCAATTGAAGACGTACCTGTAAACAGGGCAGACAGTGAAACCTGCCTTAAGTGTTTCTATTGATTACTCCAACTAGCATATTCAGGTTTTTCAAAACCAGGATTAAAGCTTATTCAACCTAGTAATGTAAAAAAGTATTGAGAGCACAAAACGGAATAAGACAAAATTCATGGATTTGCCACTCCTATTGTTTTTCTTTTTCTTATTTGAGATAATAAGGCTAAATATTTCCTGAAATATCCCCAAAATCCTGACCTGAGATGCTAGTATGCATGAAAACACACTCAGTGTCACCAGTATCACCAGAGACATTAAGATTCAAATTTGCATGGTAGCACGAATGAAATTTAGTGCTACAGACAGAAGGCTTAGTAACCTTATTATCCCACCTTGGTGATTCTAGTTATAGCTGCTACATCAATTGCATCAACTTACAGTCTCTATTGCCATTAACTCATGTGGAAATGTATATAAGCTTGTATTGTCTCATCCACTGAACTGTACTGATTGCTTTTCTCCCGGTACTCACCTTTGTACCACCATTTAATCACAGAAATTTACTTCCTTCTATAAAGCCATCCGTAATTGACACTCCAATTACAATCCTCCACCTTTCACAGTTAAACAGCTGTTGGACTGTCTCAGGAGAAAAATACCCAATTTGTCCCTGTCGTTCAGAACTTTATCTCCATATTGATTCTTTTGTGGGACAAAAAACTCAGGATGGCAGTATAAAGCCATCAATTGTCTGACATTAACACTACCATGAGGAAATGGTATTGAAGGTCCTCCAGGTGGGACAGGTACAGACAGTACAGCTGGAGGTGTCTGCTCCAGTCTGTCCTCGTGTCAACATGACAGAGGCCCTCACTACTTCAGCCTCTATACCGAGCAGATGGGAACAAAAGAGGTAGCTGTTTGTTGGAATTACAGAGGAGCTCTCATTGATAATCCCCCAGGATGAAGAAGTTGGAGGCAGGGCTGAAAGAAGACGGGTGCATCAATAATTTATGAAAACGGCATCAAACGGGCACAGAAGTGAATTCATGTTTTAAAGTGTCTGAACATTTGCAGGCGGTGTTCTGCCGTGACTTTATATCTGAAACCGTCATCAAAATTCTAAGTTTAATCAGAGCAAGAATATATTTTCAAAGTGTGTAATCATGCTATAGTTGCATTCTCATAGATGATTACCATGAAGCATACCACGATCAGATCACGCTGCTGGTTCAGCTGTATGCAAATGATTGTTGAGCACCTTTAGAAAGAAGTTTGTTTATGGAGCACAAGCAATATCAGGCTTGATAACAGTCTCACCTCTGGGTCAAGTCTAGTGAGGCTTGTCTGCAATACAGCAGATGCTAATCGTTTTGAGCTTACGGTAAAATGTCTGGTACCATCCATTTATCAGGCACAGTGTACTAAAGCAATGTCACAACACAACACTAAACCAAATAAATACTCTCCACAAGAGACAAGTCACATAACTTTAAAATGGCTGGCATCTTAACTGTTACTAACAACAGAAACAAGCAGTAAAATAAATTGTGTTTCCATTTCTTGTGTATGTTGCCTATGACTTACGATTATGATTAATAAAGGCGCACTGACTTAGTCATATTCTGGGACTTTTCATGGTGCAGTGATGTCACGATTGCGCGTTGAATAGAGTTTGGCTTGAAGAAAAAAAATGACCAAATTAATGAACCCCATGGAAGAACGGAAGTTAAAATTGTACTGCAGCATCTGATCTGCATAATTAACTTAGTTACACAACGTTGCCTATTTGGATGCTAGTGGGTTTGATGCCACAAAACTGGCCATGTTCATGCCCACAATAAAAAATAGCCCAAAGTATTGAAACTGCATATGCATACATTTTGTCCAACTCGCTGAGACAAAAGACTGAGAACGATTCAGTTCATGCATTTCATCAAGATGCAGCCATCGCATGGAGCCAGATCTAAAGTCTCGCTTATTTGGTCTGGCCATGGATGTTGAGTTTCTCTCTGAACAGAACAAGACATTTTTTAAGACTCAAATATTTTCAAAAGCACCAACTGCCTCCACCATCTAGGCCAGTGATCTTCAGTGGAGCAGAGGAGGACATCCAAAGACCAGATAAAAAAACCTCCCTGCTAAGATCTGCCACTCCATCTGTTAGAGTGGAAGACGTGGTCACAGATTATTCTGCCTGGCAGCATGTCTATCAAGATACAATCCAACACTTGAGGAAAGACAAAGAAGCAGGAGGGGAAAGAGAGCTCTAGCTACTCTGTGTTCTTTTTTATCAAAGGTAAACTTTAGTTACATATGCCCTGTGTAAATCTGTATATTCTCTTATCGATTTAATAATGAATTTCACTTAATGTTCTTATTGTGCTTTGCTTTCTGTGTATCCATCAATGTACCTGATGAAAACTGAGTGTTTTGGAAAAAGTGGAAATTATCATTGGGACTGCAATCAGGTAGATACTGGTGAGTGTGGAGGAGGAGGATTATTCATAGATGCCTCGTGTTAGTCAATATTTTTTTTAAAAGCTTGAGAATATGAGCAATAAATCTTGAGAAACACTACAATATGGTTCATATAATTTATTTATTCAATGTTGTGGTCCAGGTTTGGTATTAGCAGAAAGGCATACTATCGCAGAAATGTGAAAATGTGTTTGCGAACATCAATCTTTTTCTATTTGATGACTAATTTGCATGCATTTATTAACACAGATTCTGTCTAAAACAGGAGTGTTCCAGATGCAACCAATGGCATCCCACTGCTCACACTGATCATTCACGTGGCTGTCTCATTAAAGACAGATGCAAATATCCATCGACCCCCCCCCCCAACTCCCTCTCCTGTATACTGTGTTTGTTACAATGCTAACCCATTGAGATTCCTGTTAATTAACTGACAGAGTGTTGCCACTTCTTGCTGATGTTTACATGTTGCCAAACAGCTTGCTGGTGTGAGTGCGACCGTAGTGGATGAAGGACGCTCTCATCTGTATGCCTGCCTAGCATAACTGCACTCATACCAATGAAAACAGTCATTACTCAACAACACTCTGCATTTACTGATATACTAGGGTTTTAAGGAATGTAGAGGAATTAATGTTAATACCTGTAGAGGAATCAGTGATTCAAGTATTACAGACTCTAAACTTCATTTTAGCTACTGCCATTTTTGTGCCGTCACTGTAGAAGTATAAATTGTTAAGGTGTTCATATTAATGTCCAAATTGATCATAGCCAGAATCAAATTTCATTTAAGCTGAATGAATGTGGTCTTTATGCAGATTAATATCATTCAAAATGGTGTCAGAATTTGGCTTCCCTTGCGTCATTCAAGTCACATTTCAATCAGGAGTTTGGCAGCTTGCAGGTCTAGACACAGTTAAAATGATCTGATCAAAAGTGCAAGTACCTTTACTTGATACAGAGAATAAAGCCTCAGCCCACTTTTAATCAAGCTGTTTTAGACCATATGCACATCTTTCTGGATTGTTTAATTTTGAAATGAACATGAGCCACTGGGTTAAGTAAAAATCTTCGTGCAAAAAAGGGTATGCATGCATCACTTTAAAGAGGTGGTATGCTCATTTTCAGGTTCAGAATCTTAATTAGGTGTTGTACCAGAACAAGTTTACATGATTTAATTTTCAAAAAACACCATATTTTTCTCATACTGCACATTGCTGCAGCTCTACTTTTCACCCTATGTGTTGTGCGCTCCGCTCTTGAGCTACAGAGTGATGCATCTTACTTGTACAAAATCTTTGTCGGGAGTTGCACATGGTAAGGTAAGGACTACTAGCCAATCAGAAAACAGAGAAGGTCGGGTCGTAAGAAACTAGGTAGTGTGATCCAAATCAAACCCGCTTTAGACTGCGACCGAAACTTAGAAGATGGTATAAGTTATTACCAGTCCACAACCAAACAACATCATTGTTCCACATCTTCCCATCAGGACTGAACGTTGAACTGTTGCCGGTGTTCTGACGATCTATGCTGCCCTGCCGAAAAATGCTTCCATAGCCCAAATCGATAGACTCTACTCGGCCCTGCTCTGTTTTCCAATGCAGATAGTACCCAGAGATAGTACGTGGCTTGTCGTCATAGCTGCGCCACACACAACTGATGCGACGTAATGTTCAATGCGACACACACACCACCGATCTACACAGCTCTTAAAATATATACAGTCTACGGTTAAAACATTTGAATACTCCTCAGAATGTAAAGACAGATAAGCGGTATGAAAACCTTCCAGCTGTGTTTTCCTCTGCTGTTGCTGCAGCGGTCTGTGTGACACGGCGGGAGCAGAGGGCTCTGTGAGCAGGCGGCTGGCCGACCTCACGCTCCTCCTGCGGGTTGGCACAGGCTTCCCCCACCGCCACTTGCAGAGCTCCTCAAATCACATTTTTGTTCCGCCATCACTTCTCCTAAAACTGTCAATATTTGAAATCTACACAGCTGATTTCTCACCTCAAAACTTCTCAGAAGTGGATTTAGTGATGAAAATC
>JAPMOB010236738.1:0-31114 GCA_029875015.1 Lepomis gibbosus
GTGTGTGTGTGTGTGTGTGTGTGTGTGTGTGTGTGTGTGTGTGTGTGTGTGTGTGTGTGTGTGTGTGTGTGTCTGTTTGTGTATGTGCGTGGCATTGTGTGTTTGCATCCCAGCAGCATGCGTTTGCATTTCCCGAAGCAGGGGGTTTTCTTTGCTGGTGACAACAATGCACCCAGTCATTGAAATGCAGCAGGGCAAATGCGGCCCAACTGTGACCCCATTTTACTTATCACTGTTGCCTTTAAAGTAGCTCATGTTCAGAAGCTTCTGCTGAAAAAAAAAGGGGGGGTGGGTTGTAAAATATCTGTGAATACTCAGATTTACTCAGATAAATTTCATAACTGCATGCACCATTTTTGCTGGGAACAATGGAACTCTAGGTTTAATCTCAGAAATGTTTTGCACATAAAGCATGATACATGTGATGATTAAGCAGAGAACAGATGGGAGTGGGACGCATCAGCATAATACAGTGGGCTTTGCTTTGCATGTGTCTGTGTTCTGTATGTGAGCATGACCGGTGATTTTCCATTCCCAGAATCATGTTTCTGGGATCAGAGCACTAAGTGTAAGTGTCTGTGCTGTCTGCTGTGTACCAACATATTGGTGAGAAAATATTAATTCTGACAGTGTGAATAACTACCATCCCCAAAATATAATCTGAAACAGCTCTGGCTGTTAACACCTCTAACTTTCAAAGTTAAATTCAATGTTCAAGTAGTTCCTGTGGTTCTTTTCAAAACTGATATGGAGCTTCGCTGATTTGCATGATTCTGAAACAACTTTGGTGGCAATATTGTCATTAATACATTTTGTAGGATTATTTCGCTGCACCTCACACTGCACGTTCATGGTTCTAGATTGTTCTGTTATGCAGTTTATTTCACCACTTTCTGTAATTTCCTGTTGGGAAAGTTTCTTTTACCAGGAAGATTGTCTCTACATGGTTGCCTTAATAGATTATTCACTCTAAAACCTTAAACTTGTTCCTTTACTGATTTTGAGATGCACATGCTGTTCTCTGCAATTTCTCATTTTAAATTTGTCAAATCTGTGTTGGACACAATTTCTATCCATACTGTCAGCAGCATGTTGACAAACTAGTGTATCCCACCCTGTTTATGCTGTGCCAGTCCAAAGGACTGTGTATGTGTATATGTTTGTGTTTATATTAGTGTGTGAATATGTGTTTGCATTATCAATGAGTTGCTTAAATGTAAGAAATATATATAAAAATTCCCATCACATGTTCACAAGTATCATCTACAAGTTCCTTGTTTTTTCTAAGAGTCCAAAACCCAAACATATTCAGTTTACAGTGATATAATCAAAGAAAAACAGTAAATTCTCACACTGGAGAAATATGAATAAGCGAATTGTGTATTATAATTTGCTGCATTATAAATACCATAAAGGATTAATTGATTATCAGAACAGTTGGCAATTTATTTTCTGCTGAATCAACTGATCGTTCTAGTTTGCATGATTCTCCTTCTGTCATACCATGAGGTTCTCGCACCGCTTATAGGCTAAAACTAAAGGTGTTTAGTACTATACTGAACTACTATACAGGTCCCACTGTAACACATCCACCAATGTGTTCCTGTGCAAGACACTTAAGCCCTAGAGGTGTGTGACCTCTGACATTTATAGCAATTGTAAGTCACTTTGAAGCGTCAGCTAAATGAATAAATATAATGTAATGTAATGTAGACAAATAAGAAATCTTTCATCCTATACATTTTTAAACATTACTGTTAACCCGACATATTACACAAAACAGCATTTAGTTTGCGGGGCATGTGTTTCGTATATATTCAGACCCCACATCCCACCTCCTGATAGATGTGGTGTATCTGAATTGTCTGGACTAGCCTCAGTGAAAATGAGTTTGTCTTCTGGTTCGTTCCCTTGAGCTTTAGCCTTAAAGGGAGGCGGTGGCAGGGGAGAGGAAGTCTGGAGGAAATTGTGATAATGAACTGACTTGAGGCCTAGTTTCTATTTTGGTTGGGAATTGGTTTGTGTAAATGGGGTGCGAGTCAGAGAAACTGCACAGTAAAGACAGGTGGAGGAAGTATTTCAGAGGAAGAATCTCAAAGTCATGAAGTAGAGATATCCTGCCCATGACTGGCTAGAAGGTTTGTCATTACACATGACAAGAGTTTGGTTCACAAGTTGCACCCTGTTTGCTTTGGGTTCCCAGATGTTACAAAAAGTAACAAAACTACAGTGGCTGAAACAGAGGTAATTCTATGTCCAACATATATGCAGCATTTTTACAACAGCATTTTTAGCCAAGCAAGCAACGTACATGGTTTGAAGGATCGCTATGTCAGTCAGTCCATCACTTTAGTCCAGACAATATATCATGTTTTGGGTTGAAATAAGTACATTTCGTGACCAGGGATAGGTTTCATTAGTTACTTGAAAGCCCACGGCGTCTTATACAGTTGCTGAAGGGTACCTTGTGCAAATACTGATACTTTGTCAGACTTTCTCAAAGCGTCCTTATTTTACTGTGATGCAACCGGGCTAGTCTGCTAGAGCTACTAGAGCTCAAAGAGCAGGTCTTGTTTTTAATCTTATACAGCAACATAGAAACAGTTTGCCTCTGAAGCAATTCATTGTTTTTATATTGTGTGACATTTGCATTGATGATTACTATACATTTATGTTTCTTGAACTAAATGTAACACCAATGTGTTATGAGACATGACTCAAAAAAATTTCAATGAATTATAAATTATGAAAATTTACAGGGCGGCGCGGTGATGCAGTGGTTAGCACTGTCGCCTCAAGGTCGTGGGTTCAAACCTCTGTTGCCCCGGCCTTTCTGTGTGGAGTTTGCATGTTCTCCCCGTGTCTGCGCAGGTTCTCTCCGGGTGCTCCAGCTTCCTCCCACCACGCAAAGACATGCAGGCTCGGTTAAATGATGTCTCTAAAATTGTCCTTAGGTGTGAATGTTAGTGTTAGTGGTTGTTTGTCTAGTTATGGCCCTGCGTTGGACTGGCAACCTGTCCAGCTTGTACCCCGCGTTTCGCCCAATGTAAGCTGGGATTGGCTCCAGCCCCCTGCGACCCTGTGCATGGGGTAAGGATGAAAAAGGTTTACAACTGAACACAAGGTCCACAGCAGCGACTGAGTGGACCTTGTGCAGCAGGTGGAATATTTAACATGCAGCTGGAAGTATCTTCAAAACAGCAATAAGTGATGTCCAAAAACCTTCAGAGTTCAGAATATTGCTTATATTTGTGGTTCAGAAACACTACAGCATTACTGCAGCTCTGTGACTCAAATATAATCATCAATGCAGAAGTCCCAAGTGTGAAAACTATGATTATAGGAGGTACAGACAGAACCTCCCACAGTGTCTGAATCTGTCTTCTTCAGAGCAGGTGAGTGTGTTTATCCTGAGCAGTGCCATGGAGACTTTCAGCAGCAGACAACGACACCAGACGTTATCAGCTCTGCAGAGGCCCCCTCAATGTGGGCCAAGTGAAAAAATAGATGCAGCAATCAGTGTGGTCCCATGATTCCTGGTGAGCTGTAAAGGAATGACAAGTATAGCCAGACTCACATCGCACAAATCCATGTAACATACACACATTTTCACATCCATTTGGCATGTCCTTGCCGGCTCAAAATACAGAATCTAATTATTATCTAATTATTCCTGTTAATCACAAGCCACCGTTCTCCTGACTGGTGGTAGAGAGCCATACTGTGCATATGGACACACAGACACACACAGGCACACACCACTGACCCTCCCCATACAGTACACACACATGCGCACACTTACTCACACAAGTGCTCTCCAAACAGCACACTCTCACTTCAGCTTTGCACAGGATGTTATGAAATCAGCACTGTTGCTGAAACTTAGTGAAGGTTGCTGGGAGTCCTCTCTCTCACCCACACACACACACACGTACACACACACACACTTCACCTGGCACTTACACACTCACACACACACACACACATCCTCGTGCCGAGAGCTGAAGCTCAGCTCAGTCCCAGTCCTCTGCAACTCGAGTGAGGAGCCTGCTGGTGATCGGACTGTCGCCTGAAGCGAAGAGGCCGAGCCGGCGTTGATTCAATTTTACAGCCCAGTCACTCTCTGCAAAGCTCCGATTAGTCAGCCAAGGGAGACGAGGGGGAGAGAAGAAGAAGCACAAGAAGAAGAAGAGGAGTAGTGATGGCTATGACCGACATTGCAGAGGATGACCTGGATGAGATAATGCGCGAAGAAGCGGAGGATGTCTTCTACGAGGACGGTAGGCTTGCCAAGGGTCAGTTTTAAAGTGTGAACACAGGCGTGGGTTTACAGGTGGGCTGCAGGTCTGAACCGGCTCCTCGAGGATTACAGTGAGGTCAGACTGGTTGATTTGTGTCTTGTGGTTATGATCAGGGTTAAGAAGAGGGTAAAAGTGACAGCTGAATGGTGGCCCAGGGGACTTGTTCCGGTGTGTAGGTGGGGTTGTTTGATGCACGGTTGAGTAGCCTCTGATACACACTGATGCTGAGAAATCACCACCAAAAATTGATTTATCTTACTGAAGAGAGAGTGAAAAATCGGTAATACATGCAATGACGTGTGATAATTATTCTGTGTAATGAATTCTTGACTAATTGGAACGTCATTCTTTTTGTCTCGAGTTCCCCTTTGCAGG
This sequence comes from Lepomis gibbosus, assembly GCA_029875015.1. Lineage (NCBI taxonomy): Eukaryota > Metazoa > Chordata > Actinopteri > Centrarchiformes > Centrarchidae > Lepomis > Lepomis gibbosus. Next base: position 4,677 of record JAPMOB010236738.1, read on the forward strand.
AGCTCTGTGCAGAGTTTGTTTATTGATTTTTCAACTTTTACCCTTTTTAGAAAGCCGAGAGGAGCCGTGCCCTCTGCAGCGTGGGCGTTCTTGTATAACAGGCAGATGTTTTTAACCAAGCGTTATGCACCGCAAGAAAAAAAGAGCTGTAATCATAACTTATGTTGAGTTGGATCCTGGAAGAGTGATAAGTAGCAGAATTACAGCAGGGCCTAACTGATGATTATTCATAATTAGGAGGAAAAAAAGAAAATGCTGTCAAGTCGTCTGATACTTGAATTGTGATTTCTTTGGGAGTCAATTTGAAAATAATCTCTGACCAGCATTGTGGCAAAACCATTATGGATAATGATGCTTCATAGATGGGCTGTACTCTTATCATGTCACTCTGTGTCAGTATAATGCTTTTTGTGTTTAAAAGAGTACTCAAACCAGAGATAGTCTCTTTTCTATTCCACTTGGTGCCTGCATTACCCACAAAGCAACTTGACCACCATCAACAAGGTTGGGGATTTTGGTGTGTATGCTGATAGCACCTAATGTAACTTTGAGCTGCTAGCCTCAAGCAGGGAGGAGGAGCAGGCTAAGGAGGTCTGGTAACGCTCACTTCTTTCTAACTCCACACCCCAAGATTTGTTTCAGTAACTTCCTGAGTCTCCAAAGGTTGTTTGACAACCCAGAGCAAAGAAATAGCGTGGCACCCCCACTTCGGTTTTTGTATGGATCAAACAACTGAAATATAATGTGGTAATTACTGAGCTTTAAAGATGCTTGTTGGTCACCTTTTTACAGAGCCAGGCTAGCTGTTTCCAGTCTGTATGCTAAGCTAAGCTAACAGACTGCTGTCTGTAACCATACATTGAACTGAAAAAAATGAGTGGTATCAATCTTCTCATCTTAACTCTTAGAAGCAAATTTCCCCAAAATTTCAAACTATTCCTTTAACTCTGATGAATCTCCCTCCCCCCTCCATAACACAACCACCAGTGGAAGAAAACATACACACACAAACATGCTCAGAGCTCCAGAAGTGCCGTGCCATGTATTATCTTTTAACCTGCTCTAAGTGTGTGTTGGCTCGCCACCTGCTTGCATTGTACTGAATTTATACATTTAGACATTTAACCTTCAAACAGGCTCTGCAGCAGCTCCACTGATGATGAGTGGACAATGAGGATATTCCCAGATATTGCATCATTTGGTGTGTAATGTATGTTAATGCCTCCACTGACCCAATTCTGACTGAGATACACCGATGGTAATGTGACGTTCGCTTTGAACATCACAGCCAGGAGGTACACAGCCCTACCACTCTCTGCAACTAACCAGCCAATCACATTGCACAGATTCATGTAGAGGTTGGCCAGCAGGCATCAGTGTGTTTATTCAGAGACACAGCTGAAGGTTGCAGAATATGTATTGTTTATATTTTCTGTTTTAATTGGCTCTTTGGATTAGTGATGGAAATTATACTGTGTGTTTTGTGTTGATTATTCAAGTATTTTATTCTGAATGCAAATTTACTACCACTGGCCTATTTTCTCTCTAAATCATTAGTTTCATCATTAGTATGGGGTTTGCAAATGTTTGAGATTTTCTACCCACAACATTAGAATTCAGTGTTAAATGAACTCAGCCTGAATAATGGGATGTGTGTCTTGGGATCTGAGCCCCACCAAGGTGTCCCAAGATGAATGTAATTTGCCAGATGACTACCGAGGCATTAAAGACAGAAAAAAATGGAGATTTTTTTTAGATTTTTACTAATTGTTGTATATTTCTTGTGTAATACTGAATGGAAATAATTCCCAATCTGAACTGCTCACCAGATTGTACCCATGGTGTTAAGAAATATGATTGATAACATAGTCAGTGAAAAGTGGGTAGGTGATTTGTGTCTGGATCTAAGGGGCTGTTCACTGCTCACAGGACATACAAACTGTGTTCAGTAATCACAAGTAGACAAGAAAAAAAAAGACTAAAGAGAAAGACGCTCTGGCGGCGTCATGGAGCAGTGCATCAAGTAACATGCGTCAAAAACCTTTGAAGTGTGTTACTCTTAAGAGTTTACAGCACGCAACTTAGACGCAGCTCTTCTTGCTCACAATGATAATGCATGTTTAGCAGGTATAATGTTTACTACGTTCGTCTTATTGTAGCGTGGTTGTTTTGTTTTTTTTATTTAAGAAGGGACATTGCACATTAATAAACATTTCATCTACAGTCAAAGGCAGGTTGATATGGTATAAAAAACATCAACACAAAACATAAAAGAGCACAGAAGAACAGGCAAATAGTAAAACAATGAGATTATGACCCAAGATTATGACAGCATGTTTGACTGTCCACAAAATGACTTTTTTATAGACTTGGAGAACTTTGAGAGATGTGATGGTCCTTGTTCAGTGGGTAGTGTATGTGCTGCTTGACAAGAAAAGGCCCTTCTGACAAGAAAAAATACTTTTTTAAATATGGTATTTTTACAATCTCCTCTGGTAAAGGCTCTGGTAGAAGAGTTTTGTTGAATTCATTCATTGAGTGGAAAGGAGGCCAGACCATGAAGTATTTTATACACAAGTAAAATATCTATAAATTTGATCATGTTTTCCCAGTTTAAGAAATCATATTTAGTTAAAATTTTACAATGATGATATGAATTTGAATATTCATCCAGGTTTACTGGGCGATGAGATATTTCAGTTTGAAAGGTTTGGAAACCACTGATGTTATGTCATGTGGTAATGTTTTTGATTGTGTTGGTAGTGTATACATTAAATGTGATCGAGGCCATAAAGCAATTTAACAGACATCAGATTTTGTACTACTACAACTATGAGCATAGCCTACATGTGGCTCTGACTTCAGTTACTGTAACAAAAAGGGAGCATATCAGATGTCTTTGCTGTTGTCTCTTTATTCTCTGAGATAACAGGCTGAATATGGCATGTTTACACTAATTTGTCATTCTTTTGCTGCTGTATTGAACTAAATAATGACTGAAGGAGCACTACTTTTAGCCTGAAATGTCAGAGTGCCTGAACAACAAAAAAATACACAGTGACAAGCTCCCTTTCTCTGCTTTTTTCCTGCCTCTGCTCCTCACTCATACCCTGAGTGAGTCCACTTCAGGTCGTATGAATTAGCAAAAAGCCTCGGTTAGCTTTACTCAGTGGGAACAATGTGCTTTAGCTTCATCCCCCCTTCAGTCAGTGTTCTCTCAAAGCAAAAAGTCCCTAAAAAGGGACTCTTGGTAGGTAGATTGTCTTTTTCTAGCCATAAAATGTTTTGGGGCACATGTTGACCGGACTGTACTCTTTGTATTTAGAAATGTGGGTAACATTAGTCAGTAAAAAGTGGGTAGGTGATTTGTGTCTGGATTTAAGGGGCTGTTCACCCAGAATTCCAAAAAAGCATTGTCCCTCATCCACCTGTAGTGCTATCTAGGCAAGCAGATGGTTAAGGACTTTATTTTGGACAGGTCAAAGGGCCAGGTCATAATGTGTTTCTGGAAAGACGGGTTGTTGTTGAATTTGTGAAATCTTTATTTACCCACATTGTGGGGTGGAGGCAGCCTGGTTCCAGACCTCTAAATCACTGACCACATCAGCGGGGTTATGACACCCCCTTCCCATCATGGAAACTGCTTACATGAACATGTCAGGCTAAATGAATGAATGAGATTTTTTTTTGTCTCTGTAATTTTGGGTGAACCATCCCTTTAAGGACGTGGATGTATTTTGTTTTGGCTTCTCAGGTCACTGGGATCACAAGGCAGTTTTGTAGCTAACATTAGCTTTAATAAAAACAAAGATTTTACATTGGAAAAAAAGCTATTTTGCTATTAATAAGATGGAACTGTGAAAGTGTGACGTTCTATGATGATGGGACACAAACAGAGCCTCAGCTTGACCCTGCAAAATCACCGCTGCACCACCAACCCACCTGACCTGAACGACTGTATTCAGATCTTACAGAAACTACTGCAGAGGCCCTTAAGTGGTTTTACACACAAGCTAACAAAGCTTTATTTTGTTATCACACTTAACCACACATGTATGCACAGCCCCCTTTCTTGAAACATTTCTCAGAAAAAAATGCCTTAAACAAAGATATCAGTAAAAGTGCACAGCAGCTTCATTGAGACCAAAATAAACACAATGGCTTCTTTAACTCCTTCTTCCTCCTTATGAGTAATTCAAAGGGTCTGATTTTTTTTCTTATCTACTCATGTGGTTGGCAGCGGAGTAGCAAACAGTATGCAAAAGCAAAGTACAAGTGAGTAGTGTGTCCCAAAGGACAGCCATGGTGGTAGGGCGTTAATGATATAGTTATTATAGTATACTATATACACAGGAAATATAGTTGAAACTGAGATTGATTGTGCCGTGGTTGGAATGAAGTGTTTGGTGTCTAAATAAACCGTGTTTGACTAACTGAGTCAAGTTAGAAAGCAAGACAGAGCTGCTTTCTGAAAATGGAGCCCTTGCAGAACCCCAAATTATAGTTAATCTCAAGAACCACATAGGAAATAATTCTTCCTTTGAAATGTTAGTCTGTTAACTGTGTTGTATGTGGGTGCTTTGCAGTTTTATGTGTGAATAAAATCCTATCACTTAATGCAGTTGGGGCTATAGGCTGTAGTGCTTGTTTTGGAAAAGTTGGCCCGCTCTGATGCAGGAATGTTTTGTATTGTTCCTGTCTCTTGTGCAATAGGATGTGTTTCCTCTCCTCATGACAAAACCACTAATTGCTAGGCTCAACAGCTACTGTTTGTTTGTTTAGTTTCTCAAAAATTCTTCTGTCACAATGCTCTGCCAATCACTCAGATTTTATGTGAGTTTTGCATTCAGCGAAAATCACAAAGACAAATTTAGAGAATGTGAATAAATCCTGAGGCGACAGAGGTAGCTTATGTTATGGTGTGATGTGACACTACACCTGAATGGGGTCAAATCTTTCATGTAGTGTTTTCACCTGTGCTCTTTAAGCCTTCGCAACAAACTTTGCCCAAGGGCTTTTCTTTAATGTTGTCAGCTAAACAACACCTGAGATTTAAGGAGTGAGCAAACAAACCAGAGAATGTAAAGGTTTGACACAACGTCCTTATTTTAAAGGAACCATGTCACCAACACCAAACATAGGTCTCATTTCCACAGTATAGGAGTTTTTCTTGCAGCACATGATTGTAGTAGATGGGGGCACTATTCCTCTGGTGATCTAAGAAAGCAGGACACTAATATGATGAAAAGGTGTGTGTTAAAACTTAACAACATACATTACCTGTACAAAGTTAGCTAGAATTAACGTTAGTCAAGCTACTTTCTTGAGATAAAACATATTTCATAAAAACTGAGAGAGCTATTTCTATATTAGTAAAATACAGTACTTGGCTTTAAATTGGACCGTGTGTATTAAAGCCAGTGACCTTACAGCCTTACAATTATATCTGTATTTCATTTTATGGAGTCATGAGTATGTTATTATTAAATCACAACATTAAATATGAGCTTTGAGGACATGGGATTATGCTGATGACTCTATCTCACTTCGACAATACAATACAGAGCTCATGGAGAAGGCTGCAGGATTAGAAACCAGATCAGATTTCACAAATCTATCTCTCCCTCAGTCTCTTGTCTGTACTTGTCTTGTAAGGCAAACCCCAGGAAACTGTATCCTCCTCTGAGCCGATGCGGTGCACTGCCCACCAAGGCTCGAGATCACAGCGAGCAGATCTGGAAAACTGGATGGGAGGTAATTTATCTGCCTCATGTAACAGCTTGTACATATAGGTAGAGATACAAGATAAAACTGAAAAAGCTGTTTGACAAAGAATTCTGAGGTGTTACAGACACTAAGCAATTCAACCTGCATTTCTCACTGTTTTGGGTTGCACCTTACAAAGGTTAACATAAACTATAAACTCTAAATTAACATAAAAGTTATCTTTTGGCCCCCTTAAACATTTTTTGGCAGTTATGTTGCACCTCTTGATGCTACAGCTTAGTTGATTGAACCTGATTGGACAACACCACAGATGTTTTCAATAGCAATGTTTTTTTCACTTCTGTCTTTACTCATACACTCCTATTTAGTTAAATCTCTTGTTTAAAACATGTCGGTGTTGCTAAGATTAAAAAAAGTAGTTTGTAGTTTTTACCTTATGACAACAGTATTGACAATGATCTTAATATCCAGTGGGTTATCTTACTACAACAGAGGGCTTATCTTGACAAGGCTTGCCAACTGAACTTCTGGGGAAAGAAAGTCATGTCTATTTCCTGAGAAATTGTTTGGTAATGTGATAAAGTTGTTTATTGGTATTTAGGACAGCAAACTGATTTGCCCAGACTTTAGAGAATTTAAAGGAAACATTTCTCATGAATGCTGGAATTTTATTGGATCTTTATTCTCTGTAATAATAACTAATAACAAAATCAAATCCGGATTTGTTTACACTGAGAATTTAGCATAGAGTACCCGTTCTATCCAAGGATATTTAATAGGTTTTTAGACTAACTACTATTCTTAAACTTAATGAACTCTGCAGCATAGCAGTGGTTTCAGTCATGGAGTGTCGTAGTTTGACCAGGAAATACAGTAATTCAATCAATGTTTATCAATGCTTGTCAACTTGACTCCTCTCCAAGCTGTCAGTTAAACAACTGGTTTGTCTGTGGTGTTGTGGTCATTACGTCGGCGATAATGTGATTCAGTGGAAGTGTGTATCTGATCTCAGAGCTGCAGTGGACATATAGGATAGGAGGGGTGGGGTTAGAGCCAAAGAGGTCACTGCTTGAGCTTGGAGAATGATCTAAAACCAACATGATCAACTTCGCATACAATAAAACACACACACACACACACACACACACACACACACACACAGAATTGGACCCACTCTTCAGCAACCTTGTACACACACATAAGAATTGTGTGTGTACAAGGTTGCTGAATTGTGTTCCATCCTCAATCCTCATCCACAGTCCACCCAGACGTACACCTATGCCGTCTGGCCACAGATGTCGTCTTTGTCCACGACACACTGAAGAACATGACAGTACTGTCGTTGATGCATCAGTGGTCGCTCTGTGTTGGGAATAGCTCTGACCTGAGGGGACCTGCTGTGGCTGGAATATTACCGCTCCGCATCTCCCTCTTCCTGCATCTGACAGTTGGCTCCACTGACCTACTTTTGCCAAAAGACTCAAACTATTATTATATTATTATACTATTTCTTCAGTTTTCACTGAAAGAGGAGAGAAAGAATAAAATATTCTTTGCATTTTGGGACTTAAGGTGACTTTTTAATGGTGCAACATTCAGTAAGCCAGATGATGCAAAAATAGAAATGTTTTTTTTCTTTGCAGCCAGTGTTTCAGCAGTAAGAGTAAACTCTTCTCAGTTGTTGGGTCCCAGATGTTTACATGTGGCTTGTATCTAAGATGGCAGTTTCAGCGTTTTAGCTAACCTTTCCTTCACAATTCCCATGTGGTTACCATGACAATCTGTGCTGCGGGCAACAATGGGCGTGCGAGGTTTACACTCAGTGGTTTGGAATATCTCTCACAATGAGGTAATCCTGTTCAAAACGTGAAATGTAACAGACCACCCATGACTCTTCATAGAGGGCTAACCTGCTGGAAGTTTGGAGATCAAGATTTACTCCTCAGGGGCAGCTGATCACAAGCGTTTTCTTTTTATTATTGTTTATTTTATTTTTAAGTTGTGACATTTCTAAAAAGCAGCTGACATTTAATGTTGCCTGTTTAAGACTTCATTGTGCCAGCATCACATTTGTTCAGTTGACATGCACCCATCGTTTTGTCACATTTGTTATGGCTGACTCTTTACCTATCCTGCAGATATGGCACAACATTAGCATTCATTTGTAGTTGTGTTTCTGCCCGCCTGATGAATGTAAGTCAAGTATTCACTCTTCAGCTCTGTTTTGTTCCCCACCAATTCCTGAGAAAAAAATATCTTTTCCTTTTACTGCTACATGTTTGACTTTCGTCACCAGCTGGTTACAAACTTTGTCTATTATTGGGCAAGTGGCCTCGAATGGCTGTATCATTCCTTTTGATGCTGAAAACAGTTGACTGCTAAAAACAGGGCTGATCAGAATGGAGTTCCCAAGCATGAAAACCAAAACAATGAACTAAAGAACCAGTCAGAAATTGTTATGAAAAACTTTTACGAAGGAAGGGGCTGAAAAAGTGCATCCTACATCATGTGTATTTGCTTTGTGAGGTCACTGTACATGGTGGCTGGTGAGATGACATTGTTGGCACACACTTGCAGTCTCTTTGCCTATAACCTTCAACCTGCAACAAGCAACCTCTCATTACAGACCAAAGGAGCCCCAGCATGGAGTCGTGCCACGGGGCTGTATACAGCCTGTAATTGGTTCACCTCTGTAGAGTTACAGAGAATAATATACAACTTTGCACAGAAGCTTTTAATGTATTGTTTAAGCAATATGCTAAACACACCTGTGTATTCAGAGCTGCTCACACACATACAGTATGCTGTTTTACTTGGATTCAAGTTCGGCATTTACAACTAGGGAAGTCCAGCAATGAGTCAACCTAAACATGGCTAGTAACTGGAGAAGAGGCAGCATTTTGACATTTCAGTGCCACACACACACACACACACACACACACACACACAGAGTCAGCTGTGCCTGTACATCCCTTTGCCTTGACCTTCCTGCCCTCCTGTCATGTGGCCTCTCTGACTCATTGTGGTTTAGTGGTCAGACGCTTTCAGGCAGAGAAGAAGAAAATCTTTTGAGAAAAGGTAAATTGAAGATCCGGGATGGATGACATAAACACTTAACAGAATAAAGCAGGGAAGAACTGGAGGTAGAGCGAGTGACAGAAGGCGTTTCAATGCCGCGCTTCGTGCGTAGCAGGAGTTCAATGGTGGTGACCAACAGCAGTTGTGGCTTGTACAGAAGGAAAGGACCTGCTCTGCTGAGAGGTCAGTGGGGGTTGGTTTCATTCATACATTCTGAACGGTTGTGCACATTCATACCTGGATACATCCTGTTTATAAGTACCCAATGATCTAGTTATGGTTTACATAGTTGAACACAAAACAGTAAAGTGTTCTCACTGGGTTTTAGTGAGGGTCATGAATTTTCTGCGAAAGTCATAAAGTGAACAACATTTAATTTAATTTAAGTCTTGATACTAAAATAAGTCTTGCATCGTGAAAAAGTATGTGTTAATAAGTAAGAAAGTAAGTGCACTATAAATGAAGGAGGGACTGTTCAAAAGAAAGGCGCTGGACCACATCAGAGATGGAGGGAGGAGAGTTTATTCAGTTAAGTCAAGCAATCCTTTCTGAAATTGTCATTTAAAAATGTATCCATGGTGGTTCTGGGGTTATCTTGATATTTTGGAAATCTCATCAGACATTTTAGTATTAGCGAAGTTATAGATATGTGATTGTTCTTAGATAGAGCTTACATATGGTATGCAAGTACTTTAAATTTTCTGTAAAAATAAACATAGAGAATTTCCAACACTTCTTATTGTTATGTAGTAAATACTTATTCAACAAGGTGATAAAGTAATTTTTCCTTTCATTTCATTGTGAAAGTGTATCTTTGACCAAAAACGGGAGCACAAAGTAAAGATGGACTATAGCCTACAGAACTGACATTAAATGTATAATCTTAAAGTTAATAAAAATGCACAGAGTTACTTTGTTCATGACACTGTATGTGAGTGAAATGTACGCTTCCTGAGAAAAGTCTTGAGAGGACTAGAGCCAATGATGCAGATCAACCCAATGCAAAATTACCTGGTGCTGTAATTTTGATTGGAGACTGCTATAAATAATTGGTTATGTATGTGTGTGTGTGGTTGTAGGTGTAAGCGCAAGGGGTCTTCTCTTTGTGGGTGTGTGTGCTGTGCACGCTGGTTCTTCAGTAAATATAGCCGCTAGTCAGGGCCTGTTGATGACAGCCATAATTACAGGCTGAGCTGTTCAGCAGCTGAGAGTCTAGTAGGAAGAGAGAGGCGTGTGTGTGTGTGTGTGTGTGTGTGTGTGTGTATTCTAGCTGAGGGGCTTATGGAAACCCTACAGAGTTCACCGCATGTATTCTGCCCAGCATGTGATAACATAATGTACAGAGCAAAGTAGAACGCAGAGTGAGACAAAAATATGCCTGAGAGTGGTTTTACATTTTTTAAGAAAGTTATGTTTGAGGTTACAATCAAAGTATGACTCCTCAAAGAACATTTAAGAGTGGACCAATTAGAGCCTTAGTTAGAGAAAAAGCTCACTTACAGCAGAACATGTGGGGCTGCTGCTGCTAATTCTTTGAGCTTCAAGGGACTAAGAGGAGGGAAGAGGCCCCCAAAACTGGACTGCTATTTTGTTGCATTTTCTTTTAAAGGAAAAGTTGACATTTTGAGAAATACACTTATTCGCTTTCTTACAGAGAGTTAGATGAGAAGATTCATAACGCAATTTAATCCTTAGGGGCAATTGCGCTTACTGACTCGTTTACACCATCTTCCTGCAAAAACTCATCTCTCATGAGATTTCATGAGACTTCTGTTTCTGGTACAACAAAAAGGATCTTACTCTTTAACAAAACGGTCTATCTCTGTAGTGTTTCTTTCCATAATGTTGTCAGACACTAAGAATAACAATCTGAGCCTGTCAGTGCCAACAATAAGCACTTTTAGTGCATGTACTTTTGACGAGCGCAATTGCCCCTAAGGATTATGTTGTAGGCGATATTTTGAAACAATACCAAAACATTTTGGACTTATCAATTGGACTCCAAATTATGTAAAAATAGACCCAAGATTTTAAAATGCCCGAATGACCCTTTAAGGTCCACTATTTTCAGCACTTACACTAAATCTCAGAGCAACTACTTTCCCAGCACTGAATCCATTCCTGCTGATTTATATAGCTTTTATGTTCTTTGCCATTTTTTCTTCGATTCAATAAGCAACAAACCTCTGAGAGAAGCTTTCTTATCATTGTCTTTTGGTTTTTGGGAAAGTTATCCGTATCCTTATTTTGGCACTTTGTCAACAAAGATAATTTCTCTTAAAACTCTCTTAAAACACAAAGTTAATTTTCTTGCCAAATCTTTACTCATACAAAGAAGACAGAGGTGAAAACTTCCCTTTAAGATTAATAATATCTGCGATTCAACATGAAATCTTATCCTCTACTAATACCAAACTGATGGATTAAAAGGGACACCCCATTTTCTGCTCCCTTTGCTTTTCAGAAGGGCGCGCTGAATTGGATTTGTATGGTCTCAGCGGAACAGCATATCCACTTATGGAGGACAATTATGCTGGCAGGAACACTTCTAGACGAGTCACTCTACATAACACCATGTTGTCTCATCGAAATGTATTTTCCCTCGGAAAACAGCACCTGTGTATTTCACGCTGTTTGTAGCTCTTAAATATTTAGGTGCTTATCTTTTTCATGGTCCCCCTCCATGTAATTCAATTTGGTTGTTGCTGGCTGTCCAGGGGAAAGCAATCGCTGTAAACCCACTTGAGGCGAATGGATTGGAAAGGCAATTTTGAAAAAGCCCCTGCTGTTAAGCTGTGTAATCACAGATAATCACACCATCATTTTCACAACCTGCCAATAAATTTATGATGGCAAATAAAAGTTCTTTTATGTGCTGGAACAACAGAATGAGGTGGGTCATACTGTAGGTCCACCTCTGCAAAAAAATTGGGTTTTACGTCCAAGTGAACATGAAAGGTCTCAGTTTAAACCCACAAGGCGGAAAAGAGTTCTCTCTCCGAAAAATGGCCCTGCTGCTGTCCAGAGTACAAGGGCAAAGAGAAATGTTAGCAACAGTTCATAAGGTGACAGCTGGTTAAATCTTGTGCTCAGGCGTGGATTTGCCCTGCATGCCGGTCTGGTGTGCAAAAAGAGCAGCTAATGTAGTAATGCAACACAGACTGTGTGCAGACTTACAGAGGTTATGTCCTTAATATTTTTGGCTCAAAATATATGGATTTATCGGTTTGCATTCCCTGAAGTGCAGTTTCCATTTTATAATGGAGAGTTAGACATTAAATGGTTTCAAAGGTCATCACAGTTTTTTATTAGCTCTCACAATGAGTAGCACAGGTGTCCATTAGGTACACTGCACACAGTACTTGGAAGTTTTGATTGTAAGAGACAACAAACTACTTACTATTCTTAATAATATTGTACTTTAGTGGTCAAATTCACTAATAATATTTAAGCTGCAGCAGGACATAGCATTGCTTTGCCTGGTTGACAGTGGTGGGCTAGCTTGAAGTAAGGGGGACTGGGAGAGGGAGAGAGTCGGAACAGTCCTTTTTCGTCAGCATTTTCCTCTGACTTAATATTTACTATTTATGTCCTTGTGTATTTCCAAACTCAAAAGTGGCCACACGTTTATTAATGTGCAGTGTGCAATGTAGTTTTGTCATCATTGCAACCCTACACTTCATGCCAGTAAAGCTTGATTTTGATTTTAGAGACAGACAGACAGACAGAAAGACAGACAAAGAGAAAGAGACGGGGCATACGCCAAGCTTGTTTCATGCTTCCAAGGCGCGCGCGCACCTATGCCTACACGTATACGTGCAACCCCACTACACACACACACACACACACACACACACACACACACACACACACGCACAATGGAGCGTTGAGGCACAAAACAGACTGACCCGCCCTCCCCGTGACATCCTCCGCTAGTCATTGGCTCGCCGTTGTTCAGGAGGAGCGCTGCAAACGCAAACTGGAATGTGAGTGAGGGGGCTCAGTGTTTGCTCTGGGCGGCCGCAACATCGAGTCTCACCAGGGAACAAACGTCGATAATTCATCGCTCATCCGGAAGGCTGGTTCATCCTGCTCGGGACTCAGACACTTTATTTTAATTCACATCGTGAATAGCAGCAAAAAGCGTGCGTTAAAAAGCGAAAACGCACTTTTCCTTTTTTTATGCATGGATGGAGAGCCGCAGGTAGACGGGCAGAGACGCCACTGAGGAGCCACTCTTGTGAAGTTTTGCCGAGGTAAGTGGAAGCGTCGTTCAGTGCAACTTCTAAGTCGCAGATCGTTCAGTAATGATCTTGTGAGGTGCGCTCATTCAAAAGGAAACTCCTTTCTCCTGACTGTGGGGGTAAATCTTGTTCTCCGGGGCAGTAGGTTAGTGGATCACAGCGATGCGTGAACTCCTCTCACCAAGGATGAGACTCATAAACCCACATAAACCACCGGTAATGAACAGGATTTTTCAGTAATGTTAATCTGTTAGTTTTGAAATACGATATTGTTTTGGGGATGTTTTTCTGAAAATATGGGTTAAATAGGCAAATTGTTTTAATGCTCCATGTTTGTCGTATAACTAAAGAAGGACAACTCCAATATAAAAAAACGGTGAATTACAGAGTTTTAAAGTATTTTCAGCTTTAAATATTTGTTTTTCGCGTGAGTAAGCTGAGGGGTGTGTTATTGTGAAGTTTCTGTCACTTTGTTTATGTGCTTGTCCTTGCACGTGGATGAGAGCTTTCTGGAGGAAAAAGATTGCAAAAGGGCGCAAACACACACTCTCTCTTTCTCTCTCACTCACTCTCGTGATGCACATGTGAAACGTGAGAGAATCAGGTAAAAATGCTGCTCCTTGTTTGTTGAGGATGGAGGTCAAAGGGCATCAGTCTTTTGCCATGTCTTCTACACTGATACCACCCACAGTGGACCTTCCAGCTGAACCAGATCAGATAAACATGGCAGCAGTGCTGAAGAGAAACTGCCTGTTTGTGAAGTGAGCAGCCTTGACTGTTCTGTCAGGAGATATCTCCAGTTGTTATCTCTGTACCTGCCAGATGGTCTGCAAATCACTCTTTCCACCTGTTTTCTGGGCTTTAATAAAAGCCAACCTCCTTACAGAAAAGTGTCAAATCCTTGATATTTTAAAATCCTCTCCTTTTTTAAAAGCCTGCCAATTGAGCTGACGTTATCTTCTCAGCTGCATGTCCTCCAAGTTGATCAAAAGCAAGAATATGTCAAGCAATCCCAAGTCCTCAATTCGTAGCCAGTTCCAATACACTTGGGAATAAAAACAAAACAACAGGAAAATCTTTTGCCCAAATAACCATGCAACTTGCAGCGAGGCTTTCCCCCTGGCTGCTCATGCTGTTTTTTTGGGGAAAAAAGGCATTTTTTTCAGGGCTAAATGCTCTTTCAGTGCAGCGCCAGGCTGACTTTGATATGGTTAAGTGGAAGTGCTTTGCTTCCCTGCCAGCCTGTTTGGGCCATGGCTAAGCTGTTTGAAGGGGGCTGGAGACGAGGGGGTAATGTGTTTGTGCCAAGCCGAGACGGGCTGCAGGGATGCAAGACCAGCGTTTGTTCCCAGACTCTCACACACAAGCTCTTCCTCACCTTCTCTCTGCTTTACCCCAGCCGGCTTTTCATGCCCTGCATCTGCTCCCTCAGTCTGAGCCTTTTTTCTTCTCCCTCTTTCTCTCTCTGTCTCTCTCACTTTCTCTGTCTCTGACAAGCACACAGCTCACTCATTTCCTCCTCTTTCTCTCCGGAGCCTCATTAAAAGAATTATGACTGTGTGGTTTGGAGGAAATTCAGACGCTCTGCCGTTTTTGTGGGGTTTTTCCCTTCCAGTCTACAACAACACAACACTGTGATGTTGACATGAACTTTATGTTGGTTTTAAGAAATATCAGCATCACCTGCAACTAAAGATTATTTACATTATTAATAAATCTGGCAATAATTGTCTCCATTAAATTTGAGAAAAATTCAAATTTTAGACTCTGCAACCCAAGGAAATTAGGCATCTTTGCCTGAAAGTTACTTAAAAACAATTAATCGAATGTTACAATTATTGGCCACTAACTTTTATGTCGATCAACCACCCGATTAGTCGACTAATCGTTTCAGCTCAGGTTTGTAGAGTTTTACATAAAGCAGCACGCAATCCACCAACTGAAGTCGGAACATCATATAGCAGCTGACAACCAATACTGAACTTGTGATTTAAACCGTTAATCGATTATCAAAACTTATTAATTGTGTCTCTCTCTCAGCTAATTCAATAGAAGCAGATAATGAAGGGTATGTAAATAGCAAACCAAAGGAAAGGAGGAAAAATATGACCTGGAAGTGCATTGTGGGAGTAGCCTTGATAAGGACTTTAAAGTGCTTTAAAGTGTATCAATGTCTCACACACTGAGCACTTGACCTTTTCCTTTCCTCAACAATGCCCACTTGGACTTCTTGGGAATGTTGCCTCTCACGTGTGTGTATGTTTGTGGGTGGGTGGCTGTGTGTATGTGTTGCATGCACATACATATGTCGTTCCATTTGTGAGCATATGTGCGGTTATTGGGGGTGGAAACGTGGCATTCTTACAGGAGGAGTGCCTTCTTAAAGTTTTCACAGCTGATAGTTATTTCATAAGGCGTGTAGGCTGCAGAAAAGTTGAAGTGCTCCATTGGGACGGGAGCGCGAGAAATGATTTCACTTGGAGGTTTATGCCACACTGGATGCAGTGTAAGAGCTGAATGATTAAGACGATTTAAATAATAAAGTTAAATCTCCTGCTGAGTTTCCATGATCCAGACTTCCAAATTTAACTCGACCCTCAGTCTGTGTCTGGGAAGCTGCTTTGATAAAACCCATAACTGGCAAGAGGTTGATTTTGTTCTTTTTCTTTGATGAAACTTTAATGTTCCCTGTGGGGAAACTGGGTCATTCTGTTCACAGATATAGAAGACAGTTGTTTTGATATGTCTGTCACAGTGCATACAAATTGGTATTATTTTTTGAAACGGGGTTATTTCTCGACTTTTCATACCTCTTGTGCTTGTAGCAAGTCTGTTTGGGCAAAGTGACTTATAACGTGTAGAGCGAACATTGACAAATCTCTGTTTAGATTGTGGTTTAGTGACACCAGATTCTGATAAAGAGGCCGTCCCGTCTGTTCAGAGTCAGAGATTATCTGGCTTCAAGATGATGGTCTGGCTTTGCTCGCCTGTCCCAACATGTCCTACAATCACCCCTTCCTAAGAGAGGGGGTGGGAGTTATTTTATGGGTGTTGGGAATTTCTGGTGTCAAGAAGGTGGGTTGTGGTTGTTACACTGGAGTTAAGTGGTATGTGGAGGGAAGGGCAGAGGTGGGGGAGTGGAGGTTTGACTGGGACAATGGAGATGACCAGCTGGAGGGAATGAAGAGGATGGGTAGTGGGACAAGAACATAATAAGAAGAGATGAAGAACATCAAATGACAATGTGACCATGTGAAAGGGGTTGCTTGCAGTGATGATCTACAGAGAATTATCACCTGAATCTGCAGATCCCCTCGGCTTTACGGAGCTTTATAGTGCGTTTCTCATTGTTTAGCTGCCTGGCCCCTTTTTAGTTCAGTCACACTGGTCTCATAGGGCCACTTTCGGTGTCAGTAGGCAACTGGAGGAGCGCCGCAAACGCTGCTCTAATAGCATCAAACAGTACACAGTTAGCAGCTAGCTGCTGATCTTAGTGGAGCATTCAGCAGCTAAATAGCCAGATATTTCTCTCAGGAGTTGGTAAAGACCAAAAATATTATGGTACTTACATCTGCTCTATCAGCATATCCAGACAGCACGCACATAATACAAATGCATGCCTGTGCAAAGTGTGAGTTGAAGTGTGCACATGGGTTTGTGTGTATTTTTTTTTTCTCTCTACTGACCACATGAGTAAGAGGCAGTGATGTATGAAAAATGATAACCGGAACAATTATGTGTTGCTACTGGACTAATGAGCGCCCAGCTCTGTGTGTGTGTGTGTGTGTGTGTGTGTGTGTGGTGGGAATGGAGTTGCTGGTCTAAACTTGGGTTTTCCATCTTTTAATTATTTTATTTTTTTCATCACTTTCTCTCCCTCCCTCCCCCTTCCTTGCTTTTCAATTTCTTCTTCATGTCCCCTCTGTCCACCACCACCCTCACGCCTTCCTCAACTCTCTTCCTGGATACAGACAGAGAATTTATGGAAGGGGGTTTAAACCCGTACTCACCCCTCCCCAGTTGTCTCTGAGCAGATCAGCATGGCATTCTTGGTGTGTGTTTGTGTGTGTATGCGTGTGTGTGGGGTGGAGGTGTTCCCCATTAAGCCTCTCCTCCGACTGTGTGACTGTGCTATGAGGGGACACATGTACCACATGGCACATGCTCTACACTGGACATTATGTATGATACATGATATTCGACATACTGGCACACACACATCTCTGGCTGTAGCAGCTGGGAGCTGTAGCAGTGTTATGATTCCTGTAAGCGTTTTAAGGTTCTAAGCTGATAATCTGTCTGTTTTGGTATTTGGTGCAGCTTTCAGCAGCTGGAGAGACACTACATGTCTCTGTGTCATGACGGCTTTATGTCTGTTTGTTTGTTTGCTAGCATGAGAACAACATGAAGATACAATTCTGGTGTGTGACATGTCCAGTGCCAGCAGTCCTGACAGTTTTCTTCATAGTTACCTGTAATAAGTTCAACATGTGCTGTCAAAATTGTGAAGAAGCTCTCAGCAACAATTGGTGCTGCACTTTCCTTTACAGCCTCCCGTCTCTTCTGTCTCTGCTTCTTTGGTTGTTATCTCAGTCTCTCCTCGCAGATTTTGTTGTTTATTTTTCATCTTACCCGGAATACAGAGCGCTCAGCATTTCGGCACTGTGATCACATTTAGTCCCAGTCGCCTTTGTATCTTTTTGAGGCGAGAAATTTACACCTTTGTGATTTGTTATCTTCTGTCACAAAAGTCAAGTTTTTTGGAGGCACTGGAAAGTGGCTGTTCCCATTACCCAGCTGCCTCGGGGTGGCCGTGACACTGCTGTGTGATGACAGATGAGTTAAGGAGGAGGGAAAGGGTGGGCAGGGATGATGTTGCTCCTTCATCCTGTGGCTTGTCATTTCTAGGATGACTCATTGTACTGTGCTTTTCCTCCTGCAACTAAATATGTTCTTAAAGGTCGCAGCTGCCCGTGGTGACAATTATGTTTTTGGATAGCAGCGAAACCCAAAATGTCACTGTTTGAGCTATACAGTGGATATGATTGGTGAATTGATTGGTCGATTGAAAATCAGTCTACCTAAGTCTTAATAATCGATTCATTGCTTTAAAGTGGGTATTCAGTAGGATCCAGAGTTTTTGGAGTCTTCACTCACGCTAGCAATTAAAAGTCAGGATATCTTATCTGTGCTGCTTCCATTTGGACCCTTGTCTCCCAACTTTATGAATGATCAATCCTAAATGCATGGACTACTGCTAAATATTTTGTAGGTTTCAGCTTCTCTAATGCAAGTATTTTCCCTGTCTGGCCCTTTCTGAATCTTTTTTTTCCACAAATAAAAATATTTTGGCAATGAAAAAGATAATCAGCTTTTTAGTTGACAATGACAATAATCATTAGTTGCAGCCATATGTGGTACTGCAGGATGGGGTCCAGGGGTCAATAAATGTCAGATCAGACTTTTTATGTCTTTCTTTACCTGTGTTGTAAAGGAAAAGGCCAACCCAAATGAAAAAGCAGCTATTAAAATTGGTAGGGCCATTAAACAGAAAACGATTTAGGCCTTGTAGCTCCATCTCCATTTTCTCCTGGACTTTTACAATTATTGTGGTTAGCATTGACAAAAATACAGGAAATACTAAGATGCATTATTTGTTTGGCTACCAAAGACAAATGATTATGTTCCACACAAATCATCTCAGCCCTAACTATACTGTAGTTGAGGAGTTTGTCTATTTGTGTGATTTATTATGATCTGAAATGATGAGTCATCTGTACATCCCTAGTAAGCGCTTACGCTTACTAGCAGTTTCCATTATACACATATCATAGAATAAATAACACTCAATAGAAGGTCATGCGCTTAGGTTGAAGCACAAGGCTACAGCAAGCTTGGAACACTGTTTTTCAGAGGCCATGACCTTTTTACATGCTGTCCTCTCAGTCCCTCTTGTCCTCCCTCAATCTTATAATTGCAAATAAAAGACGACACAAAAATGGCGTGTGTGCGGTGTATGTAGAGACTCTAGGTCTGCGAGTAGTGTACAAGTGTCTGTACAGCTGCTTATCTGTAGCATCATCCACAGATTGTTCCCTCTGTCAGTGTCTGAATCATCCTTGTGTCTGTGCTTGTCTCTGCTCTCACTGGTTTTGTCCATTTGTTTTGTTTTTGCTGCTTAATTTTCTCTCTTCTATTGAACTACACCTACTTCCAAATTCTAAATAGGTAACAATAATCGCTTGAACTTTTGTGTGTAACTTTGACGTATAGAGGGTAATTCTCAGTCTAATTCTTCACAAGGGTAGCAGAGCATCAAAATGCACTTCTGTCTCCTCAGTGCCAGACTCCCTGCTGAGTCTTTACTGCAAACAGCAAGATAATCTCCACTCTTAGTTGAAATATTTAACAGTGAAAACCACAGTTTAGGGAGAAAAGGAACAATTGTCCCCTCCAGCGTATTTCTCTGCCAGTGAAAGCTCATTTTAGGAACATGTGTCTTTTTCTGTCATTTTCCTTCTCACTTTCAGGCTTTTTCTCCTGTCGTGTGTTTTTCTTTTTTGCCCAGCCACTCGGTAAATTGTTACTCTGTTGTTAACATTATGGTAATTGCTTAGTCAAGGCTGCAGGAGGAAAGAGTGGGACAGAAGTCCACTGTGACTTCTGTTTGTAAATGACACCCACAGTATTTAATGCATTGCTGGCTGCTGTAAATGCACTCTCTCCCTCACCAGCAATATACCCTGGAAGCAGTAGAAACAAAAGACATGGCACGTGAACCATGGATGAAGGCTAATTGTATGCTTGTCTGGCTGTCTTCACTGGAAACCGTATACTTCTGTAACATATATTGCAGTTTAGTGAATATAAAGATTGTCGTTAGTGCAGTTTTTCATAAATTGTATGTCTTCAAACCTTTTGAACCTCTCAAAAATAGCAGCCATGTCTTTATTTTTAAAAAATGTCAACCCATGGTTTTGTCATTATACAGCTGTGTCCTGAAGCCCAGGACACCTCGCTGTGCTGTCACCCACGCCGCTGATACAGCGCAGTTTTGAATTGTTACAGTAGCTGGCTGTTTTCCCATGGCCGGCTAATTCACACATAGCTGCATAACACTCTGAGGTTATCACAGTACCAGCTGAAAAGAATGCTGTCTTTTCCTGCTAAAAAAAACAAATGGAGCTGAAATAACTGGCAAAATCCTGTTTGTATGGTCACTGCATTCCAGCACGGCATCATAGGTGGTCACTTTCAATCAGAGTCACATGTAATGGGCAAATAAAGAAGCAGAGCAAGTGGGAATCTGGTTCTCATGCTGGTCCAAACACAGGGTGATACTAATATGTCAGCCAGACCTGTATCGCAGCAATATGCATAGCACATTGTGAAGAGAAGAGGAAGGAAAAGAGGAGTGGGGGTAGGCAGTACATTCTTTCAGTCTTTTGAAGTCCATACTGAACTAATTTAATAGTTAAACAGAGCTGGTAGTTTGGTTGGATGCATTTCAACCATCATTTTATGGTTGGTGTAAAACGTACATTTTTTTTGCATTTTCTTTTATTGTGCTGATGTCGGTCAAATGCACGTGTAACAAACAGCGGAATAGAACAAGTTTGCACTTGTTTTCATGGGGGATAATAAAGGTGTCTGGGAAATTGCAAACGTAAGAGTAATTTAACATCTGAAATCAGGCTTTCACTGCCCTTTCTGGTTGAAAGTTTCCAGTCTGTCTCACTTCTGATGGTTGTGGTCACAGGTTGGGTGATGTTGCGGGGTACTGGAGGAAATGTGTGTGTTAAAAGAGTACTCTGCCAATTTTGCATTGCACTTTTATAACATTTTTGGACTAACAATGGAAAGTGAAAACAGAAAGAAATCTATGCATATTTTGTTTTATTGCAACTAATCCCACAGCAACTCAAAGATTTTTGTGTGTTATGCTAATAGTAGAGATGGTGAGCGGGTTACAGAGATCTGGTAAGCTACCTTCATTGTTTAGAATCCCTGCAAAGCAATACTGATACTGAGTGGATCATTCTGGTGACATGGCGGCTGTGCAGCGGCATCAGAGTTGCCGGTGATGATGCTGTCATGGAACAACTTAATTTGTTGACAGTGTGTGGACACACAAGTCAACAAGAGACAAATCATGTGCTTGAAATTGAAAAGGCAATTTACTTCAGATGCATGTTACATTGAAATACACCTTGACAGTAATCAATAAATACATATACACATTTCCTCTGACACACAAATGTAGAAATCCAGTATCTGTGACTGTCGCAGGACTGTAATAGGCCTACCTGCCTGTCTACTTACCTACCTGCATGCACCCTGTGGTGCACTCACTGCACATTAAAATGTGTTAGGGGGGAGGCTTTGAAAGAAGGCCTGAAGGGAAGGATTGGGGTTTTTTCTGTTGGATACTTTCAAAATCCAGCTGTCTGTTGCTAGTTCTCCAACGTTAGCTCCTGTCTCTCAGCAGCTGTTCCTGATACTGTCTAATAATGTAGTAAATGCCATAAAAATAATGTCCATTAGAGTCCATTAATCTGGATTGTGCATTTACTGGTGTGGTTTACAGATATCACAAGTGCTTACACACTGATCTCCACTACTGAAATGTCCGCAGCAGCTGCCTGAATGTTACTTCAGTCCAGACACGCCTCAGTTAATCTGGTCATCTGTACATTTGAATACCACTTCCTAGCCTGGCCTTAATTTTTGCCCCACAAGGACACTGATGACCTATAATTAGAATTGAGTGACACTACATGCTTTTACACACACACACACACACACACACACACACACACACACACACACACACACACACACACACACACACACACACGCTGGGGTGTAAAGAGCAGGAGATGCCTTAGAACGCTGTGTGAATGTTACTGAGGTGGAGCCAAACGAACTTTGGTTCTTGTTATTTAAGGTGACCCTTATTAGGCTGACACATTAATGAAACAGGATTAGATCAGGTCAGCACTGGATCTAAATCTCATATCTGAAAATGAGATGTCAGATTTCCTGTTAGTGTATTTCTGCAGCATGTTGGCAACATTTCTGACTTGTCTCGTCATGTGATGGAGCTGCCACTGGCCTCCTTTCACACACAACACAGACTGTTTGATTCCCACACAGCAGTCATGTCGGTCCCAATCGGTCTGGTGATAAACTGTTTAACTTTAATCACATCACATGACTGAAAAGACCATCAGCTGATTCTGGTGAATAATATTTATAGAGTCTAGACCAGTTTAATGTTGACCTGATAAAGCTATGGCTGTTTTCTAGTAAATTGTTTGCCATGGGAGGATGTCTTAGTTCAGAATCGGATTATGTGGGTCAGGGTTTTGGGCAGCTTGTTTATTTTTGGAAAGAGAAAGTCCTGATACAAAAGGTTAAGCATAAAAAATTATTATTTGGTCTTCCTTATTTATTTTTTTGATTTGCTTGGGGTCACACAAGCTGACTTGTGACATGGTTTATCAGTTACTTTGTCCTTGCTATGTGAGTTAGATGTTTTTGTCCAAAGTTTGTGTTTCTTCAGGAATTTCCCACCATTGTGGCCATTAAAATTACTGTTATAAAGAGGCATTGTTTGCATACATAGATAACTACCAAGCTATTCATTCTCTTGGTACCTGAGGCGTCATTGCTGCATACTTACATCACACAGAATGTGTTGGAATTTATGTGGCGCCCATCGTTTCATTTGTGTGTTTTGTCTTTGTGATGGGACTCCTGGAGCCACAAGCTCGTGCCTCTTAAGTCTTTAGTCAGAGCATAAGAATGTTATTTATCATCCAGCAGGTGACAGAGGAGGGGTGGTTACAGTCATAACAGGGTCTCCCATTCACAGCTTTAAAAGCATTTGGTGAATTTCTCCAGGTCGGGTCAAAAACAAGCTTTGAACAGAGCATTTGACATACTACATTTTAAGCTAAACCAAAAACAATGAGCTGTACCATCTCAAAAGCTCCATAGAGCTAAGGGGAACTGCAGAGGGCTGCGGCTAATTGTGATTTTAGTACTCAAAGCTTCTACAGATTATTTCATCGATTCATCAATGCATCGTGTAGAAG
This sequence comes from Lepomis gibbosus, assembly GCA_029875015.1. NCBI lineage: Eukaryota > Metazoa > Chordata > Actinopteri > Centrarchiformes > Centrarchidae > Lepomis > Lepomis gibbosus. The sequence goes on from JAPMOB010236738.1 coordinate 27,826, forward strand.
TACTTTTGGTTACCTTTCATAAATACATAGTCGCTTAATACATCGATAATATCAAAATATAGGTAATAGCAGCATTATTTCCTGCATCTCATGTAATTTATTCAGTATAGAAGTACATAATTGTATACTATTTGTTTACGTTTAAAGTAAAAATTAACATAAAAATCTTCAACAATGTAAAACTTTGATAAATTTTCAGTGTGGTAAGTGTTTTGCCTGCAGTGAGCTGTCACAGAGAACTAACTGTCCTCTGAACCATCCTTATATTAAAGGTGTTTCATTGCTACCATACAGGGTGAAATTGGCATGTTTCTCCTCAGCACTGTTATCCTAAAGCAGTTTCCTCCCTCTTCCTTTTCTTTTCGTGTCCTTTTAGCACCATTTGAGAAGCCTTTTTTAGTGGAGATGAATAAGCACTTCTTTCTCAGGATAAACCTGCACTTTCCTTCAGCACTGAGGGTAATGAGGTTCTCTTTTCCTGAAGTCATTTTAGTTGCTATAAATGGCCAAATCCTGAATTCAGTTGAGAAGCAACATCATGATCTTTTCTTCTGTATAGTACTGTAGATTACATTTGCATGTGCACCGCTCTGGTGTCACCTTTCATAAACATAACTTTTCTTGTGATTATGCGCCTGTGTGTTCTGCAGGCAGACTTATCTGTGTCGCATATTTTACCTGCCGGGAATTTTGGATTTAAAACATGTTCTTTCCAATATGGTCAACAAGTTAATGAGACAAGCGATGAAAGCGGGATTAAAACATGCCGCCTTTCATCTCAAAATTAATCTTATGCAATCTTATGGTTATGCATGCATGGAATTATGTTGGAAGTCTGTAAGCGTTTCAGGATTTACAACTGCAAGTCTTACCTAGGAACTTTTAATTTACACACACTAATATAACCATGCCAAATAGACCAAAGTAAAACTATCTTAATTTCATTCATAACAAGCTGATGTTCAGGTTCCTCACAAACTTTTTAATTTTTGACAGGGTTAGGTGAATAGAAAAAGGCAAAAAGACACAATATTGCTTGTGTTGGCTCAGGGACTGTAGCCTACAGCCATTTTTAGCCCAGTTCGAAACTGCACCAGCAGTTACCCTCCTCACTGAACCAGTTCACACAAACATGGACGTGAATGTAGCACAAGGGATAACTGAGCAGCTTTCAGGCACGTGCTTGCAACCGGCAGGGTGTGTTGGAAAATGTTGGTCCATTTCCAGTCATATGTAGACGGTATATCACATCACTAATCTCTTGGATCTTGTTCTGTTTCAACAGCAGCCTGATTGTTTGTATCTTGTAACCAGACTGCTGCATCTCTTAATACACAAATATCCTGTCAAATCTCTCATTATCTCCTGGCTGCTTTATTCTTTAATTTCCTTCTATTTTCATCTGCACTCCCTGTCACATTAAACACAATGAAATAAAATTATAAGGGACGGGACAATGAAAAGCAGCTTAGGGATGCTTTTGATGACGTTGAGGACACATTTAAAGCAGCATCTGTAAAAGAGCTGAAAATAAAAACCGCTTTTTCCAAATGAAGGAATGGTGCTCGGCCCTGTAACACAAGGGCGTGTGTCCTACTTCTTGGCGCTTGGCTCATAACTGTTGTTTTACGTAACACATTTCATCCCATTTTGTCTGCTGTTGCCATGGTGAAGCTAATTTATACAGGCATTAAGAATTAGGCTCTTGTTGTTAACATGTACTACAGGCTGATGCTGGTTTTTACACATAAATACACACTCACTAATGGGCACACACACAGTCTTAGAGGATTAGTTAAGAGGTGAGTATGCTTGTGTGTGCATGTGTGTGTTTGTGCGTGTGTATGTGCAGCTGTTTGTGAGTTTGGGCGAAACTACTCTATAACAGTGGAGAGTTGCATAGACGCAATGAGCATCTCTTGCTGCATCTCTGAAGTCTTTAAACTAATATTCACATCAGTGTTTACATACACTGAATATAGAAATATTAGACACATTCCTGATACTGAGTTGCAGATCTTGAACAGCTTTTACATCAAAACACATTTGTATTAAAAGTGACAAAGTAAGGAGGAGAGTGGGAAGTACAGTGAGTGTGGAGAATGGAACAAATACATATAAAGGAAGAAGAAAGTGAGTCATACTGTCATTGCAGAGAAGAAGACAGATGACCTTGATGGGAGAAATGTTTGGGAAAAAACATTGAAACATCTGGGTACCCTGAACACAAACGTGAATAGAGAATTCAAAAGATGACAAAAACAGTTGTTCTATGTGTTTAATTGGCAGTTTGAATCTGTGGCTACTGAAAGAGAGGGTAAAGTTGTGTGAGGGTGCTGCTGTGTGACCAGTGTCTTCCTAAGGAACAGGAAGGCAATGTGACCGACAGAGTCTGCCAAAGGCGTTAGAAGCTCATTTTTGGGAGCCTTACTACCTTGTTTACTTGTACTTGTAAGGAAAGTAAACTGTGAAAAAGCGTGTAACACAACAGTCTTTGGAAAATTTGGAAAACTCCATACAGAAAAGAGAAAATTGCAGTAGATTTTGTTAATCAACCTGCTATGTTTTTATTTCACTGCGATTTAATTTGTGTGAAATTGTGATTACAACACTAATGGTGACTAAAGCCTTGTAGCAAGCCAGCTTCCCTCCAAGATATGACATTACACCCTCCATGAATATTCATGCTAAAGTGATTTTTGTTGATTAGATATTTGAAAGGATCCATTCAATCAGTGTTTTCCGCATGTACACCCCTCTCTTCCTGTATGTGTCTGCTCCATTGACTTTCTCCATCAGCAGTAGGCTCCGTTGTATAAAGTCGCCGAAAAGACACAGTCTATCAGAACGAAGCCAACACGGTTGCTAGCGAATGACATATGCACTAGAGTGTTCAATGTTGCTTCACCCTGTCTGCACTTGTTAAGTTTCTTCCGTGTCTGTGACTTGTAACGTCATAGTCAGGGACTAACCCAGTTGGCGCGTGGAAACTCGACAAAACAATAATTTAATTTTACAGCTAAAATGTTGAAGTTTAGCTGTTTTAACTACTGTAATCTTTAAAAATGTAGCAAGCTGAATATCACTTCCTAACATCATCCCTAGCAAGTAACTCTCTTTCTCCTCTCATGTTCCATACTTACTTGCCCTGTATCTGCCTGTGGAACCTGCTCATCTTTCTGTCCCTCATCGTCACTGGTGGCATGTTACTGCATAGCTGTCTGGCTCACTTCTTCACTGCTGGGTCTGCTGCTAATATTTAACTGCGAGGTGCTGCTGCTGGCTGTGC
>JAPMOB010236740.1:0-13865 GCA_029875015.1 Lepomis gibbosus
AGGTATGTATGGACTTATCTAACTCTGGGGGATAAGGTGAATAGGCTAAAGTTCCAAAAAGTCGGAGTGTTCCTTTAAGAAAGTCAAAGGTAATCAGATATGCAACTTTAGAATTAACAGCTGTATTAAATTTGTGTTCATATAATTTATATTACAGTGGTAATGTTAGATAATCACATTAGGGATTAAAAACAAATGAAGAAAATGTAAAGTTGTTTCAGCTTACGCTTTGCACAATTTACTGAACAAACCTTTGAAACCTGGTGTTGTCAACTAAAGACCAAACTCTGGACCAAACTTTAGTCTCTCTTCCAATACTTTCTGACTTCCTAACCCCATCTGTGGGACTCAGTTCAAAGCTCACATAAAAAAAAAAGTTTCATTGTCAAAAAATGCTCAGTAATTTCCTTAAACAGCTTGGCACTGTAGTTGTTTTAGCACATATTACTCAAACAGAAGTACAAATTCTGTGGAACTATTTTCAGCGGTGGATTAATACACATTTGCTTCTTTCGTGAGTATTTACGGCTTCAGGGCGCTGTGTGTGCTTATGGTAATGAAGGAACATTACAGTGCAAGAGTGCAGCTTGCTGACATGTTATATCCTTCAGAAGGACAACAAGGAGAGCAATAATTCATGATCAATTCGAACCATGAGGATGTAAAGCTACAGCAAGGTGTAGTTTTGCTGCTTCCCAGACATATTTTTTCTCATTTGCCCTCTGTCTCCGTGTATACCTGTCATGAATCATATATTACACATATTGTGTGACTCTCTCTGCCCCCCCTCACTATAGCTATGGTCTCTTCTGTTTGGTCTTTCTCTCTGTTACTACAGTCCTAAGTGAAAGTGAAGGTTTCACGGCTAGCTGACCCGTGATCTTAGGCCAGACTCCTATCCTGAGGAGCTTTGTGAATAAAGCCCCTGGTCTCTCTCTCAACTGTGATATAACAGTGCATTCTCAGTCCTCTCTGGGCTCTGTAGCATCTGTCATCTTCCACCTTTTCTCCATGTTTTCATTTGAAATATCTTGAGTACCACTGTGAAAATGAGCAGTAGAGCATGATTGTAATTGCTCTTAATTTTTCTGCCACTTAATATATGATTCATCTCTTAATAATTTAATAATCAATTGAATGATCTCTGTCTCTCAGGAACAGGAAAAAAGTAAGTTTACCAAACAGCTAAACTAATACAGAAGATCCATTTAGCGGTAAACAGCTTAACATGCCATTATCCAAACATAACCACACATTTATAAGTGATTTTTTTCACCACAGATAAAATCCACCCAAACACACTGGATGTACAGTACAACGTTTACTCACTGTAAAAGGTAATTCGATAGCTTGAATGGACAAACATGAGGAAATGTTTACAGAGAATAATTATTTCCAAAAACAACAGCATGAGTCAATGAGATAATGGTGTTAGCAGGCTTAAAGTCTCTGTTTACACATACTCCAAGTGTTTCTTACTATATTTATTATCAGGCTTGTTTTTGTGTGCGTGCAGCTCAGTGCGCACACAGGCAGGTCATGAGTTTTTCTGTTTGCGCGTCAACAGGGTGTCAGCTGTGTGCCACCTTTCAGTTCAGCACAGAAATGTGAGTGAACTGTACTTTGACCAGTGGTTTTCAGATGCCCTTGCCTATTCTCAGATCAAAAGCTGATGTGTCATTGGCTTTGAAACTGCAGTCCTGGCAACAACACAATGACAAGGGGTTAAGCTCTTATCTGGCCATGGGACGATGCCCGGATGTGCAATCTGCCTTTCAATAAAAAAAAGACAAAAAAGAAATGTGTGGCCAGACTATCTCTCTAACTTTTACTCTCAAAACACATCACGCTCACAGCGCTGTCAAAGCTGACCTACAGTGCTCAGTGTCTCCCCTGGCTGTTCTGTGAGCTGGTAAATCTCTTTCTCTTGCTCACAAACAAGCAGCTTGTCAGGCATTCTGTTTCATGCTAGTTAAAACACCTCTATCTTGTTAAATTAACAGCTAGACCTTTTTCAAGCCTCTATCTGGGGATGTCGTCGCCGCTTGACACAGAGCACATCCCTCTGCAGCAAGTCTGAGCTAAATTAGTGCATGTTCAATCTAATCATAGACTCGGCAGCAGGTCTCGCCACTTAACCACAAGGGACAGACAACTCCTCGATCAACTTATTTTCCCTGGCAACTGCTCCTCCTGTCTGCGTTAAAATAGTTTTTCATTTGATACGAATGCAGTTTTCTTCCTGCATCTCAATTACAGGGGTCAGGGAGTCGGTTCTGCTCATACCAAGACCTTGGCCATGCCATAAGTCTCTCCCTGACCAGTGACCACTTTGAGGACAGACCAAATTTTTCTCACAAGGAGGAAGGCCGCAGTAAGAATAACTCTGCCTCTTCATCACATTCTTGATCAAGTTATATTGTTGACAGAGCCAATCCTAAAAAACTAATACATGCTGCTCTCTAAGTCTGGGTGCACTATGTGGTAATGTAGCCAAAAGATCAACTGCCACAGTGTCGAGTATCAGGGTGCTGAGGCCCTATGGGTGTATGTCCCTGGACAGGGCTATTTAATCTGGTGTCTAACACGTCATAAAGCCCTCCTCATTGGTGCAGGGCTACCCATAAACAGCAAATTCTCTCAACCAAGACCTGCCATCTGGCTCTAAAGCATTTTAGCACATTAAAAAATCAGTAGAGTAGAAATAATATTGGCTAGCCCAAAGCAAACCAAGTAAATGACCTCTGTGATAATGTTTTTGGTAGCGGTTGTTACCCCTTTGTCAGGTCTCTTTTGTCCTTGTCTGGAAACATTCACCTGAAAGGTGACTGCTGGTGTTGCTTAGAGCAGGTAACTATGAGAGTGTGTTTAGATGTGGGCTTTTTTCATCCAATCAATATCCATCAACAGAGGACCAAAGCAAATCTGTTTCCCCTCTGTGACTCCACAATAGATGAGACTAGAAAGACATCGCCCAGCTGTTTGTCTAGCAGTACTCACACAGATGGGAAAGATACACCAAAGCAAATGATGGTTAGAAAACAGCACAACCACTTGCAAACTAAAAAGCGGTTTGATATGACAGTGCAGAAGTGGTTTCTCTTCTCCGCTGCCGGGCGGCATGCCATGTGTTCAAGATAAAACCATTTTTAGCATCATTCCGCGGGGCCAATGCACTTTTTTCAACTCTCAGCTGGAGCCGCCCTCCTTGTTTTCCTTGATTACAACTGATTATGTCCCAGCATAAATCTGCCACAACAGAATACTACAACATGATTTAACATGGATCTCAACAAAGCCTCAGCCGGAGCAGTGCATATATCTTTCTTATATCTCCTGGTGACAGCACTGTGAGATGCTGCTTCCTGAGAATGGATACTTGGCATAAAGTGAAATTCTATTGTTATTCAAAACTAGCTATTATTTTGCATTTGTTTTGATTTTGCAGCCACGGTTTTGAACAATAGCGTAAATGCTGCAAGATGAATCTTAATCGAACATTTCACAGAAACTGAGGGAAGGAAACAGATACTATTGAAGCAATAAACAAAAGTAATGAATATTTATCACATATCAGTGTTATACATAAAAACTGGTGCCTTAAAAAAATAGTATACAGTTTGCTGATGTAATTTCACAAGTACATTATATTGGATTTGCCACCACACTCTCTGACTACAGTGTCAAATTTTATTTTTATTCCATTCTTCAGAGAAAGCTGAATACTGAATTTAATCGCACAGTTTTGTGATACCCTGGAGGTATAACTTTATTTTCAACTTTCAACAGTCTTCATAAGAGAAATAATTCATCATGCCTTTAATTTAATGTGACGGTGAGTCTTTGTGTACCTTGAAAAACACAAAAAGGAAATAATGCTGGTTCCAAAAATAGCAGAAGCTGTGTTATTGTGTTGCACAATTACAAACTAACGACTTTGGTCTCTTTAGGCTAATTATGATCAGGTTTGACCACTCTACTGAGTAATAATCTCAAAACATATATTCATTAAAAAAATGTTAACTTTGAAACTCATGCAAATGCAACTCTCCCTTGTGATTTTACGGACATTTGTAACACCGTGATTAAAGTGATGCTTCATTAGTCATGAGTCAGTGCACAGGTGTTGTAAGAACCTAGCCTTAACTGTCTTCTTGTAAATTGTATTGCTCCATATTTCACAAACAACCCCAATGTAGCTCATTTTACATAAAACTGCCTCAAACCATTTTCTCTGTCCCATGGCATCTACACAGTTAGGCACTATAGAGTATGGTACGTGGTGAGCAGAATTTATCACACAATGATCCCACAGTAAGAAAAATATGACAGAATATTGATGAAACACTGGTGAGTTTGCGCTTATGAGTTGCCCAAGGCTACGACAGTGAAGTTTGAAAAAGCGAGATGATTAAAGGGAAGCTATGCTCTGTGGAAAACAGAGCAATCATCGGCAGGCCTGCTCTCTCCCTGCTGCCCTTGTTCCCCAGAGAGGTAGGCTGCCTAGAGTGTAATGGGGCCAATGTGCCTCATTAATGTATTGACAGATATGAAAAGTAGCAGAGCTTTTATGGCACCAGCATTAGTCGCTGAGAAAGAAGGGTCAATGCATGAAATAATTTTAATTAAACATTTTGAGAAAGATTTTGTATTGGCATTATAACTGCTGGCCGACATGGGATCTGATTTTAAGGGGGATAAATTGTAAAATTCATGGGCTGTTCTGACAACTAATTTGAACTGGGGAGATATGTAAAATTGGCATTTTTTTTTTATTTCTGTTCTCATTTTCAGCCGCAACTGTAACTGTTAAATGGTCTGAGCTATCTGATGTTTCTGTTGTGTATCTTTGATAAAGCAAATCTACCCAACATCGAGCCAATCAGACTAGTTTTGAGTAAACTGGAGCTTTCCGTTGTCACCCGACAGCTAAGTTAGGTCTCCAATCTACGGTTAATGAAAGTGTTGTTATTAATGAGACATGCAAGCATATAAGATGCATTTTAGATTAGATGTAAACAGTTTGAAATAAAAATAACATCATGATAAAATAAAACATTTAACATGTTGCTGCCATTAAACTGTATGTACAGTATGTGATGCCGGGGTTTTATATTTTTTATTCAATAGAAACTTGTAAGTTCACAGCGTTCTAATTCTGCTGGTCTCCTTGACAACATTACTGGTATTGCCGTGTGAATGACAACAGTGAACTATGGATGATAAATATTTTATTGTGGCTGCACCTTTTGGCTTAATATAGCATGTGTTATGTCTTCAGCTCACGACAGGACCAAGGTCAGAAAGAACTGTATGGCTATTACCCCAGTTCTCTGATAACCTGATTGAGATTTGTCGCTATGGGATACGTCCCCTTGCATCTTCGTCAGATGCATTATTTAATTATGCCCCTTTATTATTTTTTATGATGACTGAATAAAGTAGGAGAGCCCTGCTTTTTATTCATCGACATACACAGTTCCTTTCTCTCTCTAAAGGTGAGACTTTTCACTCACTCAATTAGAGAACCACTCTCACAGCCACAACTGTGTCTGCTTTTTGTTATAATGTGTAATACAAATCCTGAAGTGTTTATCCTGAAATTCATCTTTTGCTTTGGTGGATGAAGGGATTTGTGGTTACTGTGGTTACTCGTTACCTTAAGTGGGTTTTGATATAGTACAGATCCCAGAGGTCCATTCAGAACACAGTATGCAGTCTTGACTGTACAACAATATGATATGTGGTATGCAAGAAGAGTGACTCATCTGCATGGTCACACACCCACACAAACTGGCCCTTTTTTCTAATAAACCTTCAGATTCAATGAAGCTTATTTCAAGGAATGCCCTGCTCCAAACTCACACTATCACATACACTGAGTGGATGCTGTTCAGCTCAAAGACAATCTGATCTGTTGGCCACTGAACAGCTCCACTGGAGCAGCTGGGGGTTATAAGCGCCATCAGTGATACTGAGTTAACAGGGTAGGAGATGTATGTCACCTTTCAGTGCTCTCCGTTCCACCATGTCGGTCTAGGTATCAAACTGATGGCTGACATGTGCGTTGTATTTTGAATAAACCTGCAGTGGTGCTGTTTTTGAGAGCAGTAGCTATTAACGGGTAGCAGTTCTCCACATCTAAATTTGACATGCACATGTATGTAAAACAAGCAAGACAAGTAATATAATATTGCATTTTTATGTGATGAATTTATAATCCACACTTAATATATTTTGGATGAATTATTCAGATCTTTTACTTTTAAAGCAGTAAAACCACAATATATGAATAGCATTATATTTTAAATCTTATTAAAGTAAAAGTACAAAAGTATTGTCATAAAAATGTACTCATTATACAGGCCCTTCTGTAAGTAGTATATTATTATAGTACAGTTTATAATAACACAGTTATATAAATAATTGTTTTGCTTTTGCTCATTCATTAACATTTAAGCTGCATTTTAATATTGGAGCTGTGGGATGTAGAGTAATATTTTGTCTACTTCATATACTGTTGGGACATTTAATCTACAGCAATGCGTCATATTCTGTAAACTGATTTATTACATATATTTTGTCTGTAAAATCATAATGTGCAATGTCATTTATAACTATGTAATATAGTTGTTAGGACCAAGGTGACTTCACAGATGAATTTGTTCATTTGTGTGACCTACCTCCAACCTTTGAGCCATTGCAGTCAGGCCCCATCCACAAATCTACTGCATTTTTGTTTAAAAACTGACATTTTGCCACATTTGAACCTCCCATCCAGACTAAAATGGCGAAAACGAAGACCTACAAAGGAGAAGTTTGAAAAAGCTGCCAACCCTGTTTTCATTTTAAAACGAAGTGTAGCATTTTAGTGAAGATGGGCAAAAACAGAGGACTTTACAAACGATGACGCAGACACTCACATTTGGTTCTCTGATTGGGTCTTAAGATTTTTTGAGTTGGTATTTTAATTAAAATATTTTGTACTGTACAAATAACACAACGCATGTGGCCGTTTACTTTGCGACTACTGCCAGTCTGTTTTCCGCTACCACAGTAACTTTTAACTCCTGTGTTGTATTCAGAAACAGTCCCAGCTTGTTATTGGTGCATGCAAAATAAAATCTGGTGTGATTCTTCATCTGTATTACTTTATTCTTTCACCAAATCTTCTGTAACTACCTAATACCCCATCTGCTTCATGTTTGCACCGGCACGCAATGCCCAGTGTACATGGACGGCCACTAGATGTGCTTTTTCAGTCATTTTAATATCGCAGATCAACTCTGATACACAGCTAAAACGCTGCTGTGGCCGGAGATCATATTTGTTTAAAAACAAAAATAGAGTAGTTTGGATGGGGCCTTGACATGTAGGTGTGAATTGTGTCCATGAACCCAGCTTCCCCAACAATTGGTCAGTTGGACCTAGTTAGTGGTCAGTTGGCCAATAAAAGGGTCAGCTGCCCTTCTGTTCGCTCTCTCTTTTCTCCGGGACCCATCTTCACTGTAGCTACTGATAACAGCAGCTATGTGCCCTAGCGCGTGCTGCTCTTAGCTGTACTGCCAGCTAACAAGTAGCATAAAGCGGGAAGCTTCCGGTCTACAACATAAAGCCAATGCTGAAGTCCCTGAAACCTGCATTCTATTGAAATTCCAGCAGGGGGCGACTCTTATGGTTGCAAAAAGAAGTCCGGCTCCGTTACAAATAATGGGAAAATGACCCTACTTCTCAGCTGAATAATTAATCGAGTAAACACTTTCCTGATGAGTTTATGGTCTCAGTCGCTAGTTTCAAGTCTTCTTCAATATAAAAATGATGTTCATTTAGTAAATTATGGTCCCATTTATTTTAAAATAGACCACAAAGCAGAGTATGTTTCAGGGCAGGATTATCTATGATTGACAAGTCGTTACCATGCATCCTGTCCTGTCTCGTACCCTCGGCACTGTGTAAATTTAACCAGCACCAATAAAAAAGCTTATTAGGAGTTGGCTGTTGTCATTTTCTCTGGTGAGTACATTTAGTTTTAAGACTGTTGTTCGCTAGACAAAGTTATCAGCCCTGTTAAAATGACAGTTAACATGAGTTACAGTTACACCTAGCTAAGCAAGCTAACTAGCTCCGCACATGGACGTTAGCCTCTGCCATATCGTCACTTCCGGGCACTTCCTGGTTGCAAAAACTCGACATGGCAGCACCCTATCGGCCAAACTCGAGGCTTCAAAATGGCAGTCCACAAACCAACAGGTGACGTCACGATGACTACGTCTTTTCTTACATACAGTCTATGGTAGCATACCAGTTTTATACAATTATATACCTTCACATAGCTAATAGTGCACTAAGCACAGGTCTTTTTAGCTTTGATAAATGTACATGTACTGTGTTTTTCACTAAGGTTTATTGTTGTGATCGTTTTCATGATTAAAATTGATGTAGGTAACGTTGTGCTCCACAGACACAGTCTTTGCATGCTAACTAACGATTTTTAACTTCACACCATTATCTGACACAGATCACACACATACACCTCTGATTTGGCCTCACACACATGGTGAGAAAACAAAATTCACAATTCACACACACACACACACACACACACACACACACACAAACACACACACATTGTCTTCTTTTCACACACACCTTTTGTTCTTTAGTGCATTTAATTAGGTTTCATCTCTTTGCTTTTGCTTTATCATTAAATAAATGTATTATTTAATGCTGCATAAGAGTGAAAACATCGACAACCTCTATGTAGAACTCCAAATCCTTAAACCTACTAGCTACTAATGGTCATTTTGGATATAGTATTTAATTATTAATCAGAGTTCCATAATGATAGTTTAGTATATTTTCTTAGACTAAATGAATTAATTGGTTCACTTCAAGAGTGGTGCCCGAAGATGAATTTAACACAAATAAAATTCTTATTAATTATTAAATAACAGCAATAATAATCAATATTCTATTATTTAATATAAATATTGATGCAATTTAAATTCTAATTTCCAACATAATTATAATACATTAAATTAAGTAAAGAGTACAATATTTTCTTTAGAAATGTAGTGGACTACTAGTCTGGTATAATGATATGTTTAGAATAAAAATATTGCAGATGTTAGGCAGTAATAGTAAAGGTAGTTTTACTGACATGCCTGACATGTACAGACTAAACAGTAATCTGAATTCAGATCATTCATTAACAGGTACCATACATAATGCAGGATCTTCCTCTGAGGGCGGACCTTAACTACATGTCTCTACTGTCTCTTGGCATAATTAGCATTCAGAAAATATAGTCTTAACTCCTCTATTAAAGATCTGTTTATTGTGCAAGTTTATGATTAGCAGACTGAAGGCTGAAGCTAGGGCTATAGCAGTTTAAGCTGGAAGTTCCTGGGAGTCCCATTGTCTCTGAAATATTTCCCCCCCACAGCAAGCTAACATCAATAAATAACACTAATGACTTATGCCTCATGCAGACTTCACGATTTCAGTGGCGTTCACACTACACAACTTGTCGTCTTGTGACGGGAGTCTTAAAGTCGCTGACTGATCAGTGACAGGGGGTCACACACTACGCAAGCTGACAAGGACTCTCTCACCTGACGTTGGTCTCCAAACCACGTTTTGTCAAGAAAACGCGTGGAATGTGAAACGGGAAATGACACGAACCTACACATGAAACAGCCTTTGGTTGTTTTTATAAAGATACCAATTACAAAGATAAAAAATATGGGTGAAAGAATGGTTTAGCACCCACAGGTAGCAGGGATCATCTGTGCTACAGAGAGAGCGGGAGGTGAGTAAAAAGTGCCTGCTCTGTCAACTGCCTGCTCTCATTGGCTGGATGTGGATGTCGAGTCGGCTGTCTCCTCCTCATGTTTGGCATGCTAGCTATCTGGCAGACGTCGGCAATGTATCAGAAATGTGTCGGGGAGCCGTTTTGATGCGTCATTGAATAGTTCACACATAATGATTGGCGACTGCAGATCGACCGGGGATTTACCCCTGATCATAGCCTGATGGTCGCCAAGCTCGCCGAGCGGCAGATTGGGATAAAAATTGTGTAGTGGGATCTAGGCTTTAGTCTAATGTGTTAAAATAAGTCAATTAAAAAGATACACTTGAAGAGTGTTTGCTGCATGTTAACATAGCTGTTTCAGTCGTTCTCAGTCACTTTAGCTGCCACTTGTTCTTCCCACTCATAGACTATATAAAAAGTGAATGAAACCACCATGACATCACTCATTGGTTTGTGAATAATTTACAAAATGAATATGCTGCATTGAAGAAGACTTGAAACTAGCAATTGAGACCACAAACTCATCAGGAAAATCTTTACTGAGGTAATAAATCAAGTGAGAACTAGGATCATTTTGCCATATACTTCGACACAATTGGACTTCTTTTTGCGACCAGTGGAGTTGACCCCTGCTGGCCATTAGAAAGAACGCAGGTTAGAGGCACTTCACTTTTCACACCCAGATCCTAGGTCCACTTCTTCCTTCTTCCTTTAGGATTGAAGGATTTCCTGAAGTGTTTAAATCATTACTTTCTGGGAATATATTTCTCTTTTCCCAGGATTTTTTGCCACAATTGAAATTGATTTTAACAGAGCTGCAAAAAATATTTTATTTAATGATGTTTTTCTTCAGTATTTATAAATTTATGTGTTAGCAGCAAATTGTTTACAAAGTAGACTGTCTTAGAGAAAGAAAGAAATCACATTGATCTCATGTTTGATTTTCTGATTTGTCTGTTAAAAGTGTGAATAACCAAAAAATAAATTATGTTAGATTATGACTGATTTTGTCACTGTGTCAAATGATTTAAGTTTACAAATCTGTGTCACATACTAAAAAAATTGCTAAATGTTAAAAATCCAGGGTTCCCAGTGGTATTTGTCCCTGGAAACAGGAGCAGATATTAATTAGAAATCTCATGAAGTGCCAGGACCTACCCTCTCCCACATCAGCTCCACCCAAGTTCCCCTGTTTCCCTAACAGGCCACAAGCAGTAAACCTAACATCAAGCCTCAAAATGTCCTTTTAAAGACCTGTGGGTGATGGACACTGAGTCAGTAGATAAAAGTAGATAATGCTTCTGCATGTTGGCTCTTTTGAGACACTAATATGAACGTTTCAACATAGAGAACATACAGTACTATCACTGTGGGAACAAGCTTGCCTATCGTGAAATGTAGACGATCTGCATGTGGCGTATCAGACCAGAGTATGCTGCTTAGAAATAGACCTCACTTTCTCTCTCACTTCACCAACAGTAAACACAGCTGTTTGACTAAGAAACAAAATGTGCCTTGACAAGATGTTTGCTCTGGTAAGCTATTTATGTTTTTGGCTTTCATGTTTAAAATAAATTGAAAAGACCACAAACTAGTATAGAAGCATGACTAGTGTGTACTGCACAGGTGGTTAGCTTTAAAAGGGAACTGATTTTGATTCTAATTGTTGGAGAGGTGATTGGTTTTCCATAATACCCATCATACAGCCACTAGTGAACATTTTCAACTCATGTTTGTTGTCGACATTTCTCCGGTAATAAATCATCAAAATATGTCTGGGCTACACACCCAACTAGCCAGACCAAATATGTTTTGGCGCTGAAGGGGCTCGATGATTCACATTTAAAGGTATATGTGGAAATTGTCCAGTTTTAATTTTACAGCAGTTGAATATTTATGCTCGAATGCAACCACCTTACAGACGGAATTGTTTAAATTACAGTCAAACAATGCCCTAAACTATCATGCCACATATGCACTTCTAGACTATTTATTTTTGTGTGGTCTTAGAAAAAGTATGAGTTATGTTAGAATCTGTGGAATCTACATAATTGCATGGTTGGGCAAGAGTCAGTAGATACAACAACTCAGAGAGAGTGGAGCTGTGGATAGGCCCACTTTACTTCCATTAAGCTGTATCCAAAGCAAGAATGTTTAAGTGGCTTGACATGTTCCTGGACTGCGGAAATATAATGCCAGGGTCAAGATTTTAAGGAAAGGAGTGGTCGTGCTTTTTTCCTGTCAACTGACTTCACAAACCACACACGGATGTTTTACTCAGTGTTTCCTACTGAGCATGGCAAAGAACGAGCGGTAAAAAAAGACTGTGTGCATGAATATTCAGTTTTACTTAATATTATGCCATTACCAGTTATCCATATATTACCTGTGTAGTACAGTGATTTCACAGTTTCCACCACACAGCATACACATAAAAAGCTTCAGTATGCAGCGTGATAAACTGATCTGGATCAGATCAGAGCTACCCTTTTGCACCTTTTATCCATTCAGTCGTACTCTTCACACATTCACTCTGAATCAGAGTCACGGATGGCTGGACCACATATAGACCGTACTAGCTAAAAGCAAGGAGAGAGCAGATCACGGGTCTCTTGCAATGCTAACAAACATAGACAGTCATGCAATCCGACCTAACAGCAGTTTATTGACCTGCATGGTATGTTGTGGAAAACTGGAGTACCTAAAGAAAAAAAAGCAAACCATAAAACTAAGATTCAAGTACAAAATATTGTTGAGAGTCTCTTTCTGTCCCGACTCCTGAAATGCACATTGACAATGAGGCAAATAGCGTGAGAATATAACACCCATAAACAGTCCTTGATCTCTCCTGTGGAATCAGTTCCCAGTTTGAGTTCAGGAGGCAGACACTCTTTGCATTTAAGAGCAGGGTTAAGACTTTCCTCTTTGATAAAGCTTATAGTTAGGGCTGGCTCAGGTGAGCCTTGAACCATCCGTTACAGGCCTAGACTGCCGGGAGACTCCCCATGATGCACCAAGCTCTTCTCTCATCTTCTCCCCCTTCATATGTATGCATTCTTATCCCATTAATGCACTAACTCAACCTCTTCCTTCTCCTGTAGTTCTGCGTTTCTACGCTCTTTTTCTTCTGTCACCACCAACTGCCCCCATGTTTCCTGCTAGACACTGCAATTATTATCATTAGTCCAGTTATTATTGCTGTCATTATTTTAAATCTTGTCTCATAAAGGAGTGAGCAGTTCAACTAGAGGGAAGTAAAGAGAACCTAGAAAAATAATCACACATTTTAACACTATTTATCTTTTTTATCCTCATGTGACCCCTCATATTTACTTCGTGACCTCAGGCTGGAAACCACTGTGAGTATCTTGCAGTTTCCATGAAGAGTATTTTCTACAGTATTTTGTTAAATGTGTTTCTGTTTCAAGCAGGAGTCGGGAATTTCTGTGGCAAGTGTAGACTAACCTTGGGGTGTATGTCTGAATGCATGCTGGATAACCACTGTTCATGATGACTTTGGTTTTCAAAAATGTTTACTTTATCCAGCAGCATAAAAAAACGTGTGACAGGGTGAGACAGGCAGAGAGATGGAGAAAGAAGAACAGCAGGAGTACCTGCACAGATGAAAGGGGATCTGTAATTTGTTTACAATTTTAGCTTTTCTATTTGATGTGTAGTCTAGATCATTATATTTGTGTGCACAGAAAAAACAAATTTGGATATTAAGAAACAGGTGAAAGTTGAATTTAAGAAAATGAAAACATTTTGGCAAATATCAGATTTTGTAAAAAAAACAAAAACAGTTACAATAACATTTGTAAGGGGAAAAGGGACTTTAATAATCAGAACCTCAATTGTATTTTCTCCGTTTTTGTCTCTGGGAGCACCTTTGCAAGAAAACCTTGTTCAGTGTGAATTGAGAACAGTGTAATCTTGTAAACTGAAAAAAATCACAGACCCATTTAGTTATTTCAACTTACTTCTTCTTTTCAACTCAAATAGCTCTGACAAGTTTTGGATTTTGAACTCAACTTTATGAGTTTTAGAAAGT
>JAPMOB010236741.1:0-11591 GCA_029875015.1 Lepomis gibbosus
AGGTATGTATGGACTTATCTAACTCTGGGGGATAAGGTGAATAGGCTAAAGTTCCAAAAAGTCGGAGTGTTCCTTTAAGAGCCTGAACAGAAAACCTTCATAGTCCTCAATGTCAAGCAGAAAATTCTATTACAGTTCTTTCCTAAAACACATGCATTTTCACAAAACTGGTGGGAACATGATACATCATCAACAGCCTTAAAGAAACATAGAATATAGATGATGTGATGCACAACAAAATGTATGTACAGCCCTGTAGGATGTGCCTTCCTCAGAAAGACCTTGGCAAAGCAGTAAAAATATTAAATTCTTCTGTTCTTTGTTTTAGTGCAAAACAGTATCAGGTAAATACTGAAACAACATTAAACTGTGACTTCATAGTTCAGAATACAATTACAATATAATTACAATATTTTGCAAAAAGATGAAATGAAAGAAAAAAGGAAATGACAATGAAATATGATTAATGACAACTTTTCCAAAAAAAACAGCCTATTTAATAAGTTGGAATAGATGTTTATCTTTTTTTCAGCCATGAAATATGGCATTATGTTTAGAGGGAGGTGCTAATTAAATATTTTTATTACATGAGCATGCCATTCACTGTTTTAATTCACTGGTTTTACATGCCTGGATTTTCTAGCAGATACTGCTAAAAACTGTGAGTCTCTAACTTGTTAAACTAAACTTATGATATGCGGTTTAGTCAAAAATTGCCAGTCTCTTGCATTGATGTGCAACCTTGACCCTCTGGTCAAATGAAAACTTCACCAAAAAACAGATCAATTTCTCAGCAACACTTTACCTTAATTCCCCCATTTTAGCATTTATAGGCTTCATATAAACATTTAATACATTGTTTATAACACACTGTAGTTAAGTCATAAAGCAGATGTAAGTACTTATTAATACATATGTCAGTTGCTATAACTTGGGCACCCGTAAGTATAGGCTGGTGTATGTACATATAATGAATGACAATATAGTAAAATACCAGTGTATTAATATAACCACATTGCCTACAGTTACGATACAATTAAAATGTCGCTTGTAGCTGCATTATAGTGTGAAATAAACAATTTATTATGTGTTATACCGTTCATAAGTGCTTATAAAGAGATTTTTTCAGATTGTCTAATGGGCTTTTAAATGGTCTATTTAGCTGAAGATAATTTTATCAACCTATAAAGGAACACTAAATCCTTCAGTTTATCTTTAAAAAATCTAAATGACCAGATTTAGTGATGTTTTTTATTGGATGAGAAGCATGTCCATGTGCTATATGTGAGTGGCAATTTTTCTGTGTGTGGGAGTAAAAGAAAGAAAAGTCCTTCATTGATCTATTATTTAAAACATTCTCTGTCAGTTAAGAGAAACATCTGTGCAGTTAATGCATATAGAGATTGTGATTTTTCCACGATAATGAAAATGATCATGGCTTGCACACAAAGTGAACAAATGCTTTTGTCAAATGCCCTGTCAGCCTTTATTACACTTCCATATCACACACTAATAACACCTTTAATGCCAACAGGAATTGAAATCACACATCATGATTATAGTGATCTGTTAGGATGTCACTAAAAACAAACACAATGTAATTTCCTGATGTGAGGCAAGGGGGTGTGTTTTGTCTGTGATTTTTAATGAGAATATCAACCCTGTCAGTAATAGGCAGCTGATTATAATGAGGTTCTCTGCTCTACGCACACTTCTCCTTTCCTCCCTCACATAGCATCATCATCTCTAAATGATAATGTGGACACCATATTCCTGTTTATACTGTAGATTTTTGTGTGCAATTTGTGTGCCTCCTGCTTAAATCTGTTTCCATGGCAAGTACAGGCTATATGTTAAACCACATGGAAATACAAGTGAGCATGAAGTTGAATGTGAAAGAAACATCATTAGGAAACATAATTGGTTTCAATTTGAGATGTATTTTCCCCCTTTCATTTCCTCTCTGTATTTTCTTTCTGGTGGCTTTCATGTCTCAATATCTCAAAGTCATAGTGCCATCTAGTGTGCACTGCGGACAGTTGCATGCCAGGGGCTGCTTGTTGCAGTGGTATTACTTATTCATGGGCAATGCGCAATGAAGTGAGAGCCAGACTTTTCTCAGAGGCATGTTTAAAAAGGCTCAACCTTTCCTCTTCTGTTTCTTCTTTAAGCATCAGATATTTGAGGTATTTTAAGTTCATCCTCAATGTACTTTGATTTTGTTCCCAGTTGATTCCTTTTAGTTACAGTATCTCTCTCAAAAGCAAACTTTATGTAACTGCTAAATTGTGTTTGTAGTGGTTTATTGAAATAGGAAACATTGCACATTCAGTAACTCTCTATAATGGATATATGGCTGAGTACAGTTTTGTCTGAGAATACTGCATATGTATTGAGAAATAAGCATTAGGATAATCTCAGCATATTGAATAAGTTTTTTACTTTCAGCTACATGAAATATGGCAGTACCATGTTTAGTGGAGGTGCTAATTAAATATTTAGATCACTAATGTCAGTATGTCATTCCCAGTTTGATTCCCAGTTTTTACAGGCCTGTTTTTGCCAGCAGATACTGAGAAAAACTGTGAATCTCTCACTTGTTAAACTAAACTTAATGTGTGAGGTTTAGTCAAACATTGCCAGTCAATCTCTTTGCATTGAGTGCAGCCTTGACCCTCTGGGCAGTATCAGAGCTGCTGAAGTGCTTTGGCATCAGTGTGACAGGATTAACACATCAAAAGCAGAGTCGGGGCCTACAGCAGCGTCACACAGTCAGTACAGCACCTTTCATGTTCTGCTCAGGTTCACTACAATTTCACATAAGCCAACAGCAAGTCAGACGGAAAAAGATAATGGGGCCAACCTGCTGCTATCAGGCTTTCCCTCAGCTTCAGTGAAATATGTCAAATTCTGTGTTTGATGAAAGATTGTAGTTCAACAGGCTCAAGTCAGGAAACGATATCTGACTGTGTCACATGGCTGGGATGCAAAGGAGCATTTAAGTCTGACATTGAAGCTGAAATTATTGCTGCAAGCCTGTATGGTCTTACTTTTCATGATGCAAACATTCGATAGTCAACATGGAAAGAAAATTAAAACGAAATAATTTTTTGGAAGTCAGAGAGTTAAAGTGTCTGAGGGTTAAATGCCAAAATGTATAATCTCTTTGACAAGATGTGGTAATAAGTGAAGGCGCGGCAGATTTATAACAAGTTTACAAATGAGATATGAGAGTTTAGAAAAAGACTAAAGCTCAGTTTGGACACACAGTAGTCCACTTTTTACAGGGCCATATGGTAATTAGTAATATTGTTGTAAGGCTTTAAGGGGCATAGCATAAATAAAGGAATGGGGCTGTGTGGGAGAGTTGTCATCGACATTTAAAAGAAAAGGCATTGGTTACACTCTACTGTCTTTTTATTTCATTTTCTTGAGCGCCCATATTTCCTCCATTATGTACTATGTACTATATATATATATATATATAGTCCCCCCCCCATCTAACGACCCCTGTCTCTGCTTAGGTGGTTGACATAAAAGAGAAACTGAAGCTGTCAAAGAAATTTTGGTCCAACCTGCCTGAGGCAATGTGCATGGAGGACAGAGTGACCGCTGGAAATGCCAGTGATGAGGAGTGTTGGAATGGACACACCAAGGGCAGGTAAGTGCGCCAGAGCCCTGGGCTAATGCAGGCTAATACAAAAGGTTTCTTATAAGTCCAAAGTCCATACAGCTCGACTAATGTTAATCAGTCTGATCCGAGAATTAAGGACCAGATTTTATACTTTCACTGTCTCAAACTGTGCAAGACCTTGGCATATTTTGACTGTGATTGGTCAACTAAAAAAATGGAAAGTGGTGTTTTGAATACTCAAGAGTTGATCATTCTGGTTTGGATTCAGCCTTTACTAGGCAAGCAACTTTATTTGTATAGCATGTATCATACACTGAGGAAATTGTTTAAAGAAAAAAAAATACAATAAATGTAAAAACATTTACAATTAGAGTTCAAAACTAAGTGCAAAAGTACGGACTGGATACACAAGGTTAAAACATAAATTAAAGTATGTTAAAAACACATTTACAAGAAAACAAGAAGGTATGAATAAATACATATTACAAAACATTTTAATCCCTGATTTAAAGGATTGTAATGCGGATGCAGATTTTCTGGAAGTTTATTCCAGGCATGAGGGGCATAAAAGTAAACGCTGATTCTCTATTGTTTGTTCTGACCCTGAGGAACAGTAAGCAGACCAGCACCTGATTACCTGAGCGGTCTGGCAGGTTCATATCATTGCAAGAGATCACACATGTATTTTGATCTTAACCCATGAAGTGTTTTATAAACAAGCAACAAAACTCACTTCTGTGACATGCAGACAGCCAATACAGAGATCTCAGCACTGGTGTGACGTGGTCCATTTCCTTACTCATGGTTAGAGCCCCAGCAGCAGCATTCTTGATTAGCTGCCGTTGTCTAAAAGCTTTATTAGAGAGACCTGTAAAGACACTATTACATAGTCAAGCCCAAGTTTTTCAAGCCCCCGTTATTGAGATATTTTTTATGGTGATAATAGGCAAATTTAGTACTTGCCTTGATGTGTTTGTTTAGGTTTAGGTCAGATTCCATAAGGCTTCAAGGTGAACATTCACTTTAAGTCTCTCCTCTTTGGCACCAAAAACAATGATATTTATTGCTATTTCAGTTTTATCTTTATAATTGGTTTTGATGCTTTTTTAATGCCCATAGCCAGGGCTGAGGTCACAGTTAATTCATTGATTGTGCTGCTTTTATTCATAACATGAACTGTATGATCAAAAGATGTTCAACTTTCATATTTTAAATTATTTGAATAACCCTTATAATTTAATCCTGGACGTGGAAGCTCATTGTGTAACCAAAAAGAAAAGAACATCACCAGTGAAATCAGTCAAGGAGGGCAGATGTTAGTGAATGACATGGGCTCATGGGAAACAACCGCTTTTGTGTGAGGAGATTTGTGGTATGCCCTCACATGATGGCCTGCTGCAACAGGAATGCAGGCAGATAACACGTTTTCCCTGGAGAAATAGCTCACAAGCACAATGTGTCAGAAGGCTACCCAACATGATTAGGTCACATTTGACCAATGCTGTTATTACCACAAAGAGCTATTCTCAGCATGACACTTCATTTCACCCTGAGCCTTTCTCTGGCATTGCTCATTGACTCAGGACTTCTGATCATGAAAATTCTTTGTCTAGAGTCACAAATATTCTTTTCTATTCACTAACAAGCACTCGCTGGATTCCTTGTGGTTTTAACAAGCATTTTGTCAAGTTTATTTTATTTGTTGTATTTTTTAACCTTAAAGGTACTTCCCTGAAGTTCAGAAGGACGGACTGACCAACCAGGTGAATAACCCTGAAGTGGGTGTGGACATCACCCGCCCAGACACCTTCATCCGCCAGCAGATCATGGCTCTGAGGGTGATGACCAACAAGTTGAAAAATGCCTACAACGGTAACGACATCTACTTCCAAGACTCAAGTAAGCAATTGGCTGCTTTTCCCTTTCACACACGTGACAACATGCAACAGATTTTCTTAAGGCAGGAAATGCATTTTTAGTCTTGCCCTCCACGCCCTTTCTTTTTGGCCTAATATCTTATTTTATTTATTATCATTTAATGGAACTCGCTTGATGAGCAGGAACAGCTAAATGGCAGTTTATTTCAAAATCTATTTTATTTAGCATTTTTATATGCAGTATAGTAATCATGCTACTGAAAAAAAACTCAGAAAGACTGCCTGACATGTGATGTGCATTGTTATTGAAAATATGACTCAAGATATAAGCTCCAGAAGCGTATAATTCAACAGTTTCCCAGGGTCTAGTTTTAATAAAGCAAACAAAAAATGTAATATATTCATTCGCAATACTTGATATTTAAAAGAAATGCAATACCTCTTAAGTTTTGCAAGTATTGTGATAGTATATAATCAATAGAGAAGCACATAGTTGCAGCCCTACTGTGGGTTAATCAGAGCTGTGTCTCAAAACAATGCTGATGAGAGTGGTGAGAATGAACAAAAACAGATAATTATCTGTGGTTTCATCACTGTGTACAACACCTTTCAAGTACAAATGATCCACTGTGAATATACAAAATGGTAAATATAGCACCTGTAACTTTAATGTGAAAAATGTTGCATTTGTAGCTTCAAAGCAACAGTTTAAGACTGTATGACCTGGTACAATTTTTGACTAATGTAACATTTTCAGAGATGTGCTCAGCCTGGCTTGTGTTTTGATATGGTGTTGCAGGCGATGAAGGCAGTGGCTCAGGCAGTGGCAGCGGCTGCACAGAGGTCTGCCCCACAGAAATGGACGGTGCTGCCACTGAAGCCCCAGTGGTGGAAGCTGACCGGAGCGGGCCTGTGCATGACTCTGCCCAACTCTGTGCACCCTCTGTAGTCCTGCCAACCATGCTGGCCCTCTCAGCCCTGGCACTCCACCGACAGTGGAGATAATGCTGGAGGAACCAGCTAAACATGGACAGCAGGGTTTTTTTGTTGTTGTTGCAGTTTTTGTATTCAGGCAGTTTTGGAGCTACAGTCAAGCAGACAGTATTCAGGCTGCCAGCCTCAAGGCTAGAGGAGTCTGCTCTGAAAAGGAGAGCGGTCATGCATCGTGATTTCCCACTTTCCCAAAGATCGTGCAGTGCCATCCTTAGACTTGATATTTTATGGCATCACTTCACCATCTAACACTGATGCCAACCCAACAAACTCTGCTTCAGAGATTTCTTGCACATATGGCAGGTATTAATGTAGGTCTCCATGTGGACAAATATAACGCTTTGATTGTTTTGATTTTTTTAATGCAAAAATTGTTTGAAAAATGTTGAGAATGTGGTTATTTGAGGCACCTAAGAGAGGCACAAAAAGTTTAATATATGTTTAACATTATATTTTGAAACAAATACAAAGAATATTGACCTATATGACAAAAAATGTGGTTTCTACCTAATTTTTTTATTAAATCCTTGTTCCATTGTCAGTCATGTATCACAAATAATTGATTTTTGATGAGAAGCGATTGTATTCATCACATATCTGTCATAAATCCGTGTTTGTTTATAGGTCAAATGCAGCCACCGAATTATTGCTTCATCTAATTTTTCTCAATAATTTCAACATTCAGCAACAGTGTAGGTTACGTTGGGTTGGTCCTGGATCTGCTCTGCTCTTAGCCCTCCACTGAAACTGTCCAACAGCCACCCTGTGCTAAACCTCACATTTTGTTAAAAGGGGTAAGACTGACCTTTTTATATACTCATTTGCCTTGCAACAAATGTATTATCTGCAAACTATTCTTATATTATGCTGGTCTCTCAGGCTTGGCTCCAGGAGTAGACAGTCTGGAGCAATTATTGACACACGGAGAAGGTGTACCAGTAATGCCGCCATAGTTATGCTGGTTCTGTAGTGTTGTGGGGTGCATGTCATGGTTTGTAATCAATTAATTAACATCAGAGAGAGCCAAACAAATTCTAATCTTTATTAATAAATAATGATTGATCAATAATTTATTTCAGTTTGGGGTTTTTTAATCCGTAGGGGTTTATTTCTCCATTAAGTGAGTTGTTGCCCAGTGTGTTTCCATCCAACCTCTAGCATTAGTAACTTCCTTGCAAAGCTAATTCAACAGATGCATGAAACTGTTTTTAAAAAAATATTTAAAACATTCTTTTGTATATTCTACCGCTGTTATTATCTTGGTCTGTATATGTGTAATTGGACATGCACATTTCAGCATGA
This sequence comes from Lepomis gibbosus, assembly GCA_029875015.1. Classification (NCBI taxonomy): domain Eukaryota; kingdom Metazoa; phylum Chordata; class Actinopteri; order Centrarchiformes; family Centrarchidae; genus Lepomis; species Lepomis gibbosus. Next base: position 7,807 of record JAPMOB010236741.1, read on the forward strand.
AAGGCACACCCATTCAATACAGAATCACCATCATTGTGCAGCTGTAATATTTACATTAATTTGCAGTCAGTGGGGCCGAGGAAGTTTTCTTCTGCATCCTCAGAAAAGTCTGCAGGTATTTCCACAAATATTAAACATTTTTAGAAGTTCCATGAATTCTGGATTTGCATATACAGGAACAAAAAAAGCTGTGTTTGCCACTTCTGCATATGTGATTGAATAGCCAAAGCTTATCCTGTAACTGCTTTTACAGTGTGGATGGTCATTAAAATGTGTATTGTAGTGGTTAAAAAGCTACAGACTGGAAGACAGTATTAAAAAAATCAAGTCAAATAGTGCTATTTCTGAAAATTTATAACCAGTTATGTAAAAGCTGAAGAAGTAGCAAACATCACACAGTGGTTACTGGAAATGCAAAGAAAGGGTCCCTAAATTTATCTGTAAAGGTTGAATGGTTATGTCTGCAGCACAGACAGGCTTGAAGCCGACCACAGTCACCTGTGAAATGAGAATCTGTGGAGACTGGACAGGGCTGAATGCTTCAGTGAAGCTCCTCAGTAGAGCGTACTTACAGAGAATGTGAGAGGCCTGGCACTGCTGAGGGGGGCGGACAAAACCAGCCTGTATGTACGTCCACTGTTCTCTGAGAGCCTGCCAGCTCCATAACCACCAGGCCAGCTAAGCTTACATATCCAAGGAATTAGCCAGTGTTATGCCCTCAGCAGTATATCAATGAATATTTGTTAAGCTTTTCATTATTGCATTTACATCAGTGTTTGCCGCCATATAGCTGGAACAAAAAAATTGAGAAAATATCATAAAAGCATTCTTTATTATGAATATAGATGTTACAGGATGCCCTTTTTATGTTTTGTATCATTGAACTTTTAATGGTAATATTTTTGCAAAAAAATATTGAAAATGGATGTCTGGTCTGACAAATAATCTGAAAAATACAATTAGTAGGAAACGCTGTAAGTCAACATTTTTTACAATCAATGCATTGCTATATGAAGTCAAATCCTAATGAAGTGAAGTTTATTTTGAGTTTGAATCTAATTTCAAACTAAGAGGGGTGAACAACTAGTTGAGCAAATATGCCTTATTTGTGTTTTGTTACTGTTCTTGAGAATAAATATTTATTAAAAAAACATTCCCATTTGATTTGTATTTGTGGTGATTGTTTTAAAGAAACTGAGAAGGTACATAATAATAAAAGACAGCTACAGAAAGGGGGTCGTGCTTCTGTAAACGCACTAAAAAGAATGTTACCTAACCATTAAAGTATGTATATAGATTTTCTACTAATTTTTTTCAGTGCATATTACATTATTCATATGATTGTAAATATCTTAGATTTCATATCTAAAAAGTAAAAGTGTAATTTCTTTAAACGATTCATATTTTCCTCTTGCCTGACAGTAAAGGTTACAGAACATTGGTGATTGGCTGCTCTGTCTCCATTAGGTATGTGTAAGTGTGATTCAGAATAACAGGTGAAATCTAGGCTTCCTCTGTGTACTTTCTATTTGTGAAGTCTGCTTTTATCAGAGGTTCAAAGCCTCTGTTTCTCCGCTGACGCAGGTAGAGCACAAAGATTAGGAGAAGCACCAGGAGACCGATGAAGACTCCTCCCAGAGTGGAGCCCAGCACAAACACAGCCGGCCCTCCATCTGCGCCTGCAAAGATGAAACACAGGTGGAGATATTAGATAGATATAGATTATTTAATGATTCTGTAATATTCAGCTATTAACTGATACTTCAAAACAAACTTTCTAGCCTAAAAAAAACAATAAAAAGTAATATGATTACAGTATTTTGCACAATGATGTAATGTATTAGACTTCAGTTTCTTTCTACTCTCTCATGTATATTGAAAAAAATGACTTTATTGTTTGTCAATTACAGTTTGCAATCACTTATCAGTCTGTGCCAGAAATTACTGCATCTCTTCAAATTGTTTGAGCTGCACCTGTAGTGTAGAAACAGATAACTTCTAAAGCTCGGCCAGGTGGAAGTTCATAAATTTAAAGGAATAGTTTGACATTTTATTCTACATATTAAAAACAGGGTGTTAATTAGTGAACTTTAGTGGCGTTAGAAGGCAGATTTTGTTACCTTCAGACAGAGCCAAGTTAGCTGTTTCTTGTCTTTTGCTAAACTAAGCTAACAGGCTGCTGGCTGTAGCCTCACTGTACAAACATATCCAAGAGCGTCACTTTATGTTGAAAAGTGAAGGGGACGTAGGGGCTCAGATTAGGGGTGTGAAGAGACACTTCGCTCACAAGACATCACAATACACGATAAACGAGACAAAAACATCCTTAAACAATGCTTAAATTTTTATCTTTAAACACTTATTTCCTAGATTCTGGTGAATGTTTGTGCACCAATTTATGGTGGAAATGTTTTTGTTTATGTAAAAGGAAATACAAAATTCAGGTAGCACATGACATTTCAAAAACGGAGACAGGGGTATGGTTGTAACATGGAGAGAGTTGTAACAACACCAATTCCACCAATTAGAGATAAGATAGGATGTAGGTGATCATTTCAGTATTTCCTTCCTCCCCAATCAGGCATGGTGGTTATCAAGGCTGGAAAAAACAGATTTTGAGGTCAGAAAGTAAATTTTTTGACCAAGACCATAATTTGTTTATTATCCACACCATTGTAGATAAAATTGTTTGACTTATAGTACAATGAAATAATCGGGATTAAATCACATTGTCATGTGTAAAATTTAATAATGAATTCTAAAGTATTGCCCACTTTTAATTTAAATGTACTGCTATATACACAGAAGTGCAATAACATGTGGTTTGTAAACACTTTAAACAAATAATGTGCTCTTTACCAGCAGTATTCCCTTTACACAGTAGCAATAAAATATTTCTTGTACATCTCAACTTAAACATTAATGTAATCAAATCAAATATAAAACCAAAGTTATTTGCCACTGCCAGGGAATTACCTTTTATCTAGCTTGTTAAAACAAGTTACTATCAGAGTCCAGAGCCACGATCATAACATCATAACAGGCACCTTCTGAGCAACAGGTTAACATATACTATAAATCTGTTTTCTTGTTGTTGTGTTTTCTGAACAGACATCAGCATAAACATCTTTCTTTATCAGGGAGCAGCATAGACAGTCTATGTTCAATAGCAAGTGTCCCTGTTGAGTGAGGGGAAGTGCTCGCCTCACGCACATGCCTGCCCGCCCGCTGCCGAAGCTCAGTTGTCTTGAAAGTTTTGTAAGCGACGCGCTACACAAATCATTGGAAGAGAGACTGATCCTCGCTGTTTGTTCCAGAATCAGAGGCGGACTTACCATTAGGCAAAGGTAGGCAATTGCCTTAGGCCCCAAGCTACCAAGGGCCCCGTGAAACGCCTCATAAACTTATGGTTACGATTTGTTGTCTTACTTTTCACCAGTTAATTAGCGTTATATCTCTAAACATCGATGCGCTAAAGTGCTATCCGATTGTTTAATTCATGATGAGAAACTCCCCCCCAGTCCCCGCTACATTGGACTATTCCATTATCCAACTGCGCATCTGCGGGTGTGTTTGTAAACAAACAGCTCAGCATGCTGTAAGCTGTAGGCTACAGACGGTTGAAAAATGAAGCGATGCTACCGAATTGGTTCTGAAAAAAGGAAGAAGCGGGAAGAAAGCAGACAGTTTTTAGCAAAACTTCCAAAGGTAACAACCTTTTTCACGACGGCTACTGACAACACTAACATTAACGCTACTAAAGAGCAGCAAGAAGCCGGTGCTTG
>JAPMOB010236752.1:2031-13281 GCA_029875015.1 Lepomis gibbosus
GGAGAGGAGAGGAGAGGAGAGGAGAGGAGAGGAGAGGAGAGGAGAGGAGAGGAGAGGAGAGGAGAGGAGAGGAGAGGAGAAAACAATAAAGGAGAAGAGTGAAGTGGGGAAAACAGGAGAGGAATAACGAGAATCTCGGTCATCTATAACTTCAATACCACTTTCCTAGATGTAGAAGACACAGTGATTCACAGGTGATTTACAATTCAGCTGGGATCAGACTACACAAAATTTTGCTTTTCGAATTGATATATTATATGATATGTAATATTACAGACAGTACGGTCAAGACCTGCTCTATGTGAAAAGTGCAATAAGATAATTTCCGCTATGTAAATAAAACTGAAATGAATTGTATTTAATACATCGTATTCTGTGCAAGCAGTTTATTACAATCTATAATTATATTATTCTTATGAGGCAACCCCTAAAGGCCATAAGCGGAGATAGCGTGGGTGCGCCCCAGGGCCCTGGCTGGTAGGGGGCCCCGTACGTGGGCCGTACAGTTTAGCTCCATTGCTTTGGAATCGGACGATCAATAACGCTGCAACCGTGTGTGCCGGCAAAATTCAGCAGTTCTTATCAAATGAAACAGTCTCTTCACTCATGATAAACCACATCAAGAATGATGATTACCAACAAACACACTATATTCTAAGTAGTTTTAATAAACAATCATACAGTAACAGTTGTAGTTCAAACGAATGGTGAACTTATTAGCACATTTTAACAAAACTCCCTTCCCCCTTGAGCATCATGGGAATTCTGAGGAACGGACATAGGCTGCGTAAGGGTTTATTTATGGTGTCAAAGTCCACTGGAAGCCTCTCAGAAGTGTTTCATCAGTGGAGAGAGTAGTCTGCCCCTCATTAATGACTTGTTTTTAATACGGTGTGTCCTTTTGTGCTTCTCTTCAAAGCTCTCTGTGGCTCGCTTTCATTCCTCGTCTTGACGGGTCCATCAAGCAACTACCACAGGGAGCATTTCAGAATAAGAGCGTTTTGTCTGCTGGATTTTGCTGACACATTTAGATTTTGTTGATTTGGTGATTAGTGCTTGATTTTTGTGCTTCTAGTGTGATTAAGTAGGCTACGTAGTTTAATTGTTTCATTTTTGTCTGATTTAGCTGTGTTTTAGTTGATAAACGATCAGAAGTCTGTACTTTTTTTTTGAAAATTGACCACATTCTGTGCCGTTTCTGTGTCTGATTTTGATGCTGGGATGCTTTTGCGATGCATTGCAGCGCTTCCTGTGTGAGCACAAACATTAAGTAGAATGGCTGCGATCAGCTCTGGCAGCAAAGAAGCAGAAGGACTCTTTTGGACTTTTGGAGTGAGGTTGGGGTCATGTAAACTTGCTTTAAATCACTAGCAGGGGGGCCCTATGATGAAGCTCTGCCCCCACTGGGCAGAGAGTCTAGCTCCGCCCCGGCAAAAGGCCATAGCAATTAGGACGTGAGTAAAGGAGGAAGTCAGGTGAGGTAGAGTGATAAATTCTGTGTAGGTAGGAGCCAGGATGCATGGAGGGGTCACACACGGGACTGTCACCCATTACACCACTGTTTGTGTCTCAAGCCCACACAGGCTGATTTTAACTTACATATGTAAGCTAAGTTAGGTAACTGCATCACCAAGCTTCTAGAGCCAAATAATGATTTCACAGTACAAATTTCTGCTGTGACCAGCCCTTTATGTTAGTTTAATTGAAGTACTGATTGAGCGTCCTGTTTCTGTCTTTGATAAGGCTGCGATGATTTGGGGGGGAGGTGATCTTGACACAACTTCTACCTTCTAAAACAAGGTGAGTAACTCAGGTTAAATGCTACAGATGTTTTACTTTGAAGAATACTATAGTGAATAATAATATTAATGTATCATTAACATACTTCATTTTTACCCAATTCAAACGTTTCCTATCAATTTATGTTGTTATGTTGTTTCTGTGTCAAACTGTATTTGTATAGTTAGAATTTCCACATATAGCCGAACCACCAGAAAAAAAGATGCTTGTGCTATGCAAGAATTAAAGCACCTTCTCATAGGAACATCAATCACTGTCTCTTGTCTCGTGTCTTTGTTTCTGCTGTTCATTCGCCTCGCTTCTCAAAGGGACGCAGGAAGGATGAGGACGAGAGGAGGGAGAGGAGACACCTAGCTTCTGTACTCTGCTCTTTACTCCTGTGAACTCAGCCCTGCCTGTCATCCTGTTTCAGATAAAAGAGAGGCTGAAATCTTTTCACTGATTGGCTGGCAGGATGAAGGAGGTGTCCATCCCTGATCAGCATCATGACCGCGATCATCAGGCTTTGAGTTGATGAATATCCGTGACAGTCAAGAAGTCAATACGGAGTTACGTTTTTTAAATAAAATTTAAGTGGAAGAAATAACAAATGTTGGAATTAAATGTTATTATCATTAGTAGTTATATCATTTGGGTGGAGAGTTATACCAGCAATATCAACCTGATCTCTGGTTAACAGCTGTTAACCTGTTCACACTCCCCTACTTGTCAGATATGGACGCACAGTCAAGACCTATCGGCGTCAGTTTGTAATGCACAGGGGATCTCTATAGCATCATAGTTCAACGCATTGGGGGAAGCCCTGTAACGTCCGTTCTTTACGGTAAAGGCAGGTATATACTATTTAACAGAAAAGACTGAGTAAGGAGGGGGTTGCGGTGGATGGAGGGCCAGAACATGGACTTTGTCCCATGTGAAACAAAAAGCGAACATTAATTATTTGTATTTAAGTTACGTGAGTTACATAAACTGCGTAAGTTACGCAAGTGACATATGTTAACTTACGTGTTAACTGACCTACATAGTTATTTTAACCCGTACCATGATATTTTCCTAACCTTAACCAAGTAGCTTTGTTGCCTAAACCTAATCAAGTACTTTTTTTGTCTAAACATAATCAAATACAACGTTTTACTAGTTTAATAACACGCCATTTAAAAATGGCAATATTTCGAAACACTAGCGTTTTATTTTGAAAGTCTAATCGGACGTTGCATATTTATTGTTGCTAAGCATTGCTAACTTGGCCGCGGAGAATTAAACGTTTAAAAATTACGCTAAATGGGTACCCAGGGTGTTAAGAAGCGACGCAAAAGGGCCTTGACCAAGTGTTAATATGTGACGATTCGGGAGTGAGAACGTGTTGATTTTGTGGCCACTTTGGGGCAGCATAAACAAGCTGTGAAAACAAAAATGGCCATTTAGTTTGATACGACAAACTTGTTGAAAACTGTTGCTTATTCACACATCATCATCTTTCATTTGGAAAGTCATGTTTCTGCCCCCCTGATCAATATAAGTCCAGAATTCACTCTCTTTCAAATCTCCTGAGTGAAATATCTGGCTCTTTATATGCTAAAGGCTTCACTGTGCTCACCAGCTCATTGCTACAAGTTGCTGCTTGGTGCCGAGCAGGGAGTGTACAATGAGTTTTTAGAGGTAGTTAACTTGCGTCCTGGACTGCGAAACAATGAGCAAAGCTCTGTAAAGCTATGGGGAGCAATTCAGGTGATAAATCTCTAATTCTCTGTAGCTTCTTCACCTACCTAAAATTTTGTCATTCAAAGTAATTTAAAATCTCACTGCTCTTCTGCAAAATGGTGACGGTCTGTGAGTTCTTGGTAAGTTCCCAGTCACTTGACACTCCAAGGCCCTCTCTCTGCAGAGACAAGCTCAAACAAAGCTGGTATGAAAATATACTGATCAGCAGTAACAATATGACCACTGACAGGTGACGTGAATATTACTAATTATCTTGTTATCATGACACCTGTCAGTGGGTGGGATATATTAGGCAGCAAGTGAACCTTGTGTCCTCATAGTTGAAGTGTTAGAAGGGGGAAAAGGGGCAAGAATAAGGATTTGAAGGACTTGTAATGGCTAGACGACTCGGTTAGAGTATCTGTTCAAAGGTCTGAGGTGGTCCTCAGAAGGAACAGCAGTGAACCAGCGATGAGTGCAAAGACTGGCGCGTGTTGTCCCATCCAACAGGTGAGTTACTCCTAGTCAAATTGTTAAACAAGTTGATGCTTGTTCTTGGTCCTGACAGAAAGGTGTCATACTGTTACGGCTGATCGGTGTAAATTGTCACTCAAATATTCTTTAGTTGCATAATAACTAGTCTGTCCAGAATCAGCAGCACAGAATAGTCTACATACATCAGCCTACAGTCTACATCGGCTGATCTCGGCCAGAAATTGTTGTTTGGTGAAAGAAAACTGCCAAAGGCTGAACCTGACTTGAGTCTGAATAAAAGACATTGTTGTGTAACTGTTGTGTCTGATTCACATTCATCCTTCTTTATCGATCCATCAGATTGCATGAATGAAACTGCCCGTGTGTGTGTGTATGTGTGTGCGTGTGCGTGTGTGTGACGGGGTGCATGTTAGGACTGATTTTACTTCATGATCCCTCATCCCACTGCCGAAAGCATCAGCAGCTATCAACCAACACAGACACACACACACACACACACGTATACACATACTGAGACAGCGAGCAGCAAGCTAGCGCTTAAAGCAAAACTGGGCTTCCATGGCCATCCATTATCACTGACAAGCTAAATGTACCATGGTACACCATATGGTACAAACGGGAGGGAGAGAGAAAGAGAGAGAGAGACTAAAGTAAACTGGAGAGAGAGGCTGAGTGAAAGAGGACAACGAAAAGAAATAGAAAAGTAAGAAAAAGAAAAGAGGGAGGATGGAGTGCATTACAATTACGCTGTGTGTTTTTTTTAAGCTGCATTTCGCCCTGTGTCCTTTTTAACTAATCTCTAAAACAACTACCATGTATGGATGGGTTTTATGATGATATGTGTGTTACTCTTTTATTTCTTTTATTTGTCTCTTAGTGGTACCTTAGTCATCTTTTTAAATCACTGTGTCTCATTTCAGGTTCTTTCTTAATCCAAGCGTCTTAACATGTCACTAAATTCCCTCCACCCTCCAAGCGAAAGCTTTGACTAGCCACCAAACTTTGGTTTTCACTTTTTGTTTATACACTTAACTCTTTAAATGATGTGTTCTGATAAATGCATACGTCTAATCTGCACAATAATGACAACTGAAGCAACACCTAAAATGTAATATGTATATTGTCATTTATTTTATGTTTTAAACTGGTGCTTGTCTGCAAACACACACACACACACACACACACACCCCACAGTGTCGGTGAGGAGGCTGTTACCTAAAAGCTTTGCCACAGGAAACATCTGCTCAGACAAAACAGATACATTCAGTTTAGACAAAACCACAAAGAGGGCATCTCCACACACGCGCACATGCTCCTGCATGCACACACACGCACACACATGCAGTTACTGTAATAGATATAATGAAGTTACTGTGGCACACTGGATTATTCCTATTGTAAGAAATTCACCAGTTTTTATGACATTCTGATGTAGCATTGACTAAGACACTAAAAGATTTTTTTTTCATGAGTACAAAAGGAAAATTATTATGAGCACTGAAGTTGGAGGCAAAAAAAGAAATGGATAAAGAGTGAGAGAGACCAATGGAGACGCCACGTACGTAGATTTTAGCCCCACCCAGCCCTTGATAGAGAGGGTTTTAGGAGTGTTTAAAGGCATAAAAAATCAACATCCCAAACAAGTTACCCCAACCGCCAGTCAATACTGGGAAAAAAACTATAGGCCTAACAATCTGCCAAAATCAGCAAAACCAATACAACAGCACACACACACACACACACACACACACACACANCATGGCGTGTTTTCACTTTTCTGCATTCACATGTTGAGTTTGCCTGAACAAACGACTGGTTTGTTTCAACATTTTCACTTTTTTATTTTCCTCTGTTGGTTCTTTTTGGATACCTCTCTTTCCAGGGCACACACACACACACACACACACAAAGACACACACACACACACACACACAAAATAACACACAGTCACACATAAGAGCCAGTTTCACAACAAAGGCAGAGCCTGTGCCATGCTGCTGCAGAGGGGGCAGTGCCACGTTGGCAAAGCCCAGGGGGCAACTGCTATCTCGTGCCAACACTTCACACACGCGCGCGCGCGCACACACACACACACACACAAGCGCACGCGCGCAGAGAACATATCAGTATTCCAGCATCGTTGCAGAGTCGACTCCTCGCCTGCTTTGTGTGGCTTCATGTTTTACACTGCATGTTTTTATGCAGAAACTGTGTTGGAGTGTTGGGATTTAAACACGATTCAAACGGCTCAAACACACCTGCATGACAACATTTTTACGTGTTCACTTCAACATGTGTGCAGAGTCTAAAGCGAACAGCCCCCGGCCTTTGTATTTCAATAGTCTAAAGGACTAATTACACATTTCGAAAGCCATTTAGCCTGTGCTTATTTATTGACAAGAGAAAGTCTGTATGTTTTACAGTAGGCACTGGATCACCAATTTATAAATTCACATTAACAATTACAGTTACGAGACGAGGAGACGATGCTGTATTAAGTTTGCATCATGAAATAACTGTGGTTATTACTGTGCACAACAACATTAGGGTTTGCAACGCATTAAATGTATTTTTGACTGTTTACTTAACTTTAAACAGACATTATCAGGAGGTTGGAGCTCACATAAAAACAGAAATTTACAGAGATTATCCTGCTTTAACCTGAACAGAACAATCTAATCTGTTTTATTCTTCCTATGGATTAATGTGCACTCTCCCACTCTTTCTCTCTTTCAGCTACTGAACTAAAGGTCCCCACAATTTAAACTTGGCTCTAATACTGCTGCTGCTTTTGTTTTAATATCTCTATCACTTCATTCATAGAGCACCTGTCAAGATAATACACTGATGTCGCATGTTTTAGTTTAAACCCCTTTAGTTCTTGCCCCTTTCACATATTAAAAAAATACATTCAAATCTATGGCCATTGCGGGATGGAATTACACATTTGTTTGGAAAAGAACTCATGTTACAATGGACGGAATAAACTATTACCACTGTCAGGTGTTAGTATAATAAAGTTACTGTACATCTAATGCACTGTGTTAAGCACATACAATACCTAATTTGATCTGGTGTGTTGACTGTACTCAGAGACGTGTGTGATCACAAAATTCCCATGAAAAACATACATTTGATTTAACTGTGAATGGAATTATAATCAAGGAAAAAACACACAAAAGAAACCTGATCAACCATCAAAACTGACCGAGTATGAAGATGTTCTTGAAACACTGTTACCATACCTTCAGGACATCAGGAGCGGCGCTGCAGATTCAATTGACACCATGTCATTGAATAGTCTTATTAGTGCATAGAGTTGTGCAGAGTATTGCAGAGTGAAGAGCAACATATCACTATTAGCTGTGTTCAGGTGCCAAACCACAGATAGTATCTGTCAGTATCATCTGCAAAGCACACAAATTCTGACTCTACGTTTTCACAGGTGTACAGCAGCATTGCCCAAAGGAATATCTCTCTATCTCTGTCTCTTGACGCACGCACGCACGCACGAACGCACGAACGCACGCACGCACGCACGCACCATGTTCAAGTCCAATACATTAATGACTTTTACATGACTTTTCAACAAGCCAGAAAAAAACTAGGGGTGTTTTGGGGGGGCTTGCTTCTGAGTAATGCTGTGTGCATAATGTGCTTCTATCTGTAATTTAAAATAAGGTGGTCATTTCAATCAATAATGTATATTTTTCAAAATAAATCATGTAAAAGAAAATAACAAATGCATAGCCAGCCAGCTAATTTTTTACCATCTGTCTGTGGCTTTACTGACTGGCTGCAATTGAAACCATGCCTATACTAATTAATAGATAAAGGTGAAAATGAAGGCTGTTAGAAGTGAACTGAAGACACTGTGAGACGTGCATCTTTCGTTCATCCTTTGTTTTAATCCCTTTAGTGCAGATGCAGATTCAGTATAATACTGCCACCCACTGTTACAGACCTCCATTCAGCTACACAGATAAAAACAAGGAAAAATGCAACTAGCAACTGACAAAATTCATACACAGTATGTGTGTCAACGGAGGAAGAATTCAGTCTTTACAATCTGGGCTTCTACACTATATATTGCTGGCCTAATAATCAGACTGATTTGCCATTTAGTTAAAATTTTTGTTTTACTCTCGCCATTTAGCCGCGAGTAACATATCCTTAGCGCTAACGTCATTTGTAGCTCACACAGAAGCTGCAAAAGCGGTTTCTAAGACCTCAACATTTTTCACTATAAAAAAAATATACAAAGAAACACGTTTTAAGAGTTACTTCTGTCCAAGGACTTACAACAACCTGTACTGCTGCACAAATCTGTACAAAGCCATTTTGCTGTTGCTAGCTAGCTATCGATATAGGGAGTTGTAAGAAGATGTTCCTGTTACTAATCCTGCCTACTAAACAGTTTTTGAGTCAATGAGCACACCCCACCTAATATGGACTACAGAACAAATCAGAGATTTGAACGTTCAGGTCTGAACCAAAGCTAACATAGTGGACTAAAAACAAAAAATATGCAGAGAAGGTGAAAATATATATTTTTCAGCTCACAGTCTAAGGTAGACAAATTGTATGAAGTCTGAGTGAAACCAAGGGCCAAAAAGGCCATATGATGTTCTGTTTATATTAATTTAGCAGGCAGGATGTGAGGATTATACCTTGAACCTTATGAAAATCAGTACTTATACGTCTGCCCACTCCAATATTTTCCTTTTCTTCACCTCTTTTTTTCCATTCCTTTCCATTCCCTTCCATTTCTTATATCCTTTCTTTCGTTACGTGTCTCTCTTCATTTCACTTTGCACATTTTTCTGTAACTTTCTTTAGCATGGGTCTCTTCTTTTCTCTTTTATTTCCCCATATCTCTCTACCTCTCTCCCTCCCCTTCTCTCTCTACTCCTCTGTTTATCTCTCTCGCTGCCTGTCTTCCTTTCATCTCTCACCATCTGCCTTCCCCTATCTCCATTTTCCTTACTCTTTTCCCTCACTTCCTCTCTCTCTAATTCTTCTTGCCTCCTCTCTCTATGTCTCTCACCCCTCCCTCTCGTCTCCCTAAAAACTTGGCAGTGATCCCCGTTGTGTTTTTTTTTTTCCACTCTTCGTTTGGGGGATTGCGAATGAATGCTATCCAATCTAGACCTCGGCTAAGAGACATGAATTTTCATTAATTACAACCTTGTCAGCAAAAGCATTATGGGAGCTGAATATGAAAATGCTAATGAGGGGAGCTAATTTGCATATTTTTCTTTGTTGGAATGTCATTAATTATTACGTTTTATGATGATGAATGCAGCTGTCGATGGCTGGCCCTCCATGCCTAATTAGCTATCAGAAAATCCTCCGATCAAAAAAATGGATTGGGATCCCAAACTTTACTTTTCATTTTACACCTTTTTCACTTCCTTGTTTACTGAACCTTTTTCTTTACTATAATTTCCCACCAATATAAAGTTACACCACTATTATATTCCTGCCTTTCTGCCTATTTCACTTTCTATTTCTCTTTATCTCATTCATTTTTTCCCTTAACTTTTAACTGGCACTCCACTCTACTTCTCAACTCCTTACAATATTTCTTATTCTCACTTCCTTTTTTCTCAGTTACTTGCTGACTTTTGATGCAGGCCGTCTTTCCAGAGATCTAAATCAGCTGTTGCATGACATGTCATACAGTACAATCTGGGACCTTTAGTTTGATGACCACAGATTTCAACAAGTTTTTCTCCAACACGTCCTCAGACCTAAATGACAAAATAGGTCAATTGTAAAGTGTCCCAAAATGACATATAAGACTGTTGGCAAGTACCAGTGCAGCAACAGGCTTACTGGACCTTCAGTAGATTACGCAAGTCACATGATGTTACTCATGTGGAAAACATCGATAAAAAGGTTGGAATTTGGTGAGGTTTAGGCATCAATATCATCTACCAAACGTTATTTTACTTAAAACATGTCAGCTTTGACTTTCTTTTACATAGGAATCAAACCTCAGTTTCTCGAGTGAAAGTCCTGAATTTACTTGACTCATCCATCCACCCTACCACCGTCCGTACATGGACGTTGTCGCTCTTTGTACTACATCACCTGATTTGTTCTGCCACTAGAGGTCACAGCCTTACAATAAATGTAAATATGGGTTATAATAAACTATAAAAATTTCCCCCAAGAAATCGCAATCGATTTTCTGATCGCTCTACAGCGGCTTCTCGCTCGGAAATGTTTTTGTGATTTTAAACAGTTGAATCAAATAGGATAAAAGCAACACAGTGGCAGCTCCAAAAAATCCCAAATGTTGTTTTAAATTAGCAACAAAAGGAAAACTCCATTCATGCAATTAAAAGGGCTCAAATAGTGATCAAAAGACTGTATCTCAACCACAGCTCAAGTTTCCACAAGATACTGAAAACTCTCCCACATTACCTGTGCCCAATTACATGTAAGGATGGGGCGGTACATGACCAGTCTTAAAGTTAGAATAAACTAAATCATAATATACTCAATTTGAATAGCAAAAAACATGCTCATAATATTTAGCTCACATAAAACGAAAAATGAAACCTTTTCCCGGTGTCCCCCTTACCATAATGTGGTATCACTGGGTACTTTGGGTACATTTTTAGCCCATATCATTTGGTTGCAGCTCCTTTAATAGCATTTTTATGTTATATATGTTTATGTCTTTTTGCCCTGGATTTATAAGGTAAAACAACTTCTTTATAATAGATTTTGTTGAAGAATTACAGTGAAACCTGCTAATTTAAAGTACTGACTGGCATTTACTCTGAAAGTCCGTGTTTTACTGGAAGAATCAGCTCGACGAATTCAACCTGTACAAAGTGTTTGCTAGCTAACTAGCTCTCTGGCAATGCAAATCTTGTAGTAATGTAAAATCGCAGTAAGCTAATCAGATGTGTTTGTAATAACACAGTTGGCAGTTTGTCTAATTAGCTCTTGATTATCTAGCTGACACCTGAAGAGAAAACCAATCAGATGGATCACTAATTAAATGATCAGTTTCTAGTCAGAAATTAACTACCTCTGTTCAGATCTGTTGAGATGGAAAAGTTCAAAATTTGGGCAATCAGCTGATCACAGCTGTTGTTGCCAACAGGCTGAGAACCTCCAATAAGAAAGCTCTGTTACATCACCTGGACGACCTGTAACACGGTAATCACTCTCTTTGTTATTCCTTCCATCTCTCTTTTTCTATTGTCTAAAAAGAGCAACAATGAAGACTTAACA